>CATIWO010328892.1:0-23551 GCA_949673435.1 Macaranga tanarius | reverse complement strand
TATGTATATTTGGCTTACAGTTAAAATGCGTACAACGAGCAAGGTTTGTACCATCAGTTAATTAATTAATTAATTGACAAGTATGGGTTATTGGATATATAATGTAGGGGTGGCCACGGTTCATGAACCGGCCGGTTCTGGTTCGGAACCGCCGGTTCACGGTTCGACCTAAGGTGGAACCGAACTGGAACCGGCTTAACCCCGGTTCCGGGCCGGTTCCAAATCGGCCGGTTCCGGTTTATAGTTTTCGGTTTTTTTGGTTCGGTTTTTACGCACTGTAAAAGAGTTGTATTATTTTAGAAAACAAAATATACCACGAGTAAAAGAAAATTATGTAGAATTTTATAAAGAGTTGTAACTTGCATTTCTTGAATTTTTGACATAATTTATTTTTTTTCATAAAATGAACCAGAACTGGCCGGTTCGGAACCTGAACCGACCGGTTTTGAACCGGAACCGCCGGTTCATGGTTCCAGAATGGTAGAACCGGCCCTGAACCGGTCCCACCCTCGGTTCAGGGCCGGTTCAGCCTAGTTCCGGGTTTGACCGGTTCCGCTTCTGAATTTGACCGGGCCGATTCCGGTTCAGTTCCGGGCCGAAACCGGCCCTTGGCCACCCCTACCTCCAGAAGCTTCTTTCTTCAGCTCCTCAATTTCTTTTCTCCAAGTAACATTAAATGGGATGGGCTTCATTATTGGGCTTACTTGGGCCTTAATTTTAACAATGGGCTAAAAAATTTATATTTTGGTATAAACAATGCCTCTCTCATATAATTAGCTTGGGTCGGACCCAATGCTAATTTATATGAATAAAGAGATCTGGGCCTGTTACATTTTTTTTCCTGCAAGTTCAAAGCTCTGATCCCTGGGACATTAATTTTATTCATATTCTAGCACTTTCGCAAGAAAAATTGGAGGTTAATTTGATAATTACAACCCAAGCAACAAAATCAACAAATTCATTTTTTTAAAACAAAATCCAATAAATAAATAAATGAATAAATATATATATATTTTATTATTATTTATTATATATATATATATATATATATATTTTAAAACCTTTTTTTTTTCTTCACTTTCTTTCTTCCTCCCGCCGGCCACCTCCATCACCGCCCAGCTTCTCGCCGCTGCTGCTGTTGCTTCGCCATCGCCGGCCGCTACTGAAGGACACGACGAAGCCAAGACCGCCGAGAAGAGCAGTGACGCTGCTGTCGCTCACCGCACGATTGAGCCTCCTTCGCGCGATGCTCCCTGCTTGACCGGACCGCCAGACACTGTTGCTAGGGAGGCCGACGTCAGATGAAGAGAAAGCCACCGTTGCTGCACCGGTCGACGCCAACGACGCTTCTACTGAGAAGAAGCCCGACGCCACCAGCAAATGAAGATGAGTTGGCTGCCAACCGAACCTACTGACCGAGCCAGACCTGACTGAACCAGAGCTGGTCAAACTGAACCTGACCAAGCTGAACCCAACCGAACCAGCCATTCGACCAAGGCTACTTCCGGGTTGATTTTGCTTCATTTTCTTCTTTTTTCCAATGTATTTAGCAAACAGAGACTTATACTTAGAGTTTTTTGCAAGAGGAAATGCCAAGTAAATCTTTTATTTCTGTAGCTTCTTTGTATTTTACAATGTACTTTACTAAAAATCTTGTGATGAATCTGTTGTGCATTGTTGGATATTTATGGATAAATTGCTTTCTGCAGGTTAATTGCAATTATTTGTAAAAACTGTATGCTGAAATTATAGGGGAAATGCTGCCCAATTTTCACCGTAAATTTTGGTGAAACTTGTACACTTTTGCTGTGTAATGCAAAATTATTTCTATTGCATCCAGGACTAAACTTGTATAATTTTGCATAATTGAGCTATAAATTTAATTATTTTAGCAATTGCTTGCCAAAACAATTATTTTGATAATTTTTTAGCTTAATTAAAGGAAATTAATTCCTTTAGCCAAAAATTCACAGCAAATGATATTTAGCCAAGTTCTTATAATTTCTTCCATAAAATGGCTTTTGAGAATTTGTTCTTCATTATCACCCCTGTGCAAGTATCAATTCCTGTATTACCCCCTAGGAAAAATATTATTTTTCCATTATTTAGCATCTTTTTGCCAAATATATGTGTCTTAACTTCACAAAACCCTAGAGGTAATAAACTTTTTTGTTCAGCATCTTATACATCAGGAGGTCATTTCAGCCCATTACCTCCATATTTCCTCTAGGAAATGTTGCATGGTCTATCATTTTGCATTTTCTGTATTTTCTGGACTTGTGTTCAATTCTATGCTTTTCCTTCAAGATTTCCCTTGGGGGAAATTGGATGAAATAGCTTTCTCACATTATTCTGGACCATTACCTCCATACTTCCTCCAGCAAATTCTGTCTATTTAAGTCAATTATGCCTTTATGAGCTGAATGTATGGATGCAATTCCTTCACCCTTGAGGAAATAAATTGTTTGTATTTTCTTTCACCAAATTCTTAGCCAAACATCACTATTTGGCTTATTACATACTCAACCTCACTTCTGATCTATTTTTGCCTATATTAATTTTGTAATGGTAATGATCTCACCATTTTCTTTCACTTTTCAGGTAAAATGACTGAAGAAGCTGCTGGTTCTTCCATACCTCCTTCTGGCTCACATTCGACTCATCAGGTAATGATTCTTTCTTGTCCTTTGCACTGCATCAAATCCTTGTCTCTTCACAAGACTTTTCTGATGATTGATTTTTCTGAATATGAACAGCCACGACTTACTTTTCCTCCTCTGGCCTAGACGCAAGTCTCAAAAGCTAACTATTATGCTCAGCAAGTCAAAGGGTAAAAGTAAGGAGAAAGTTGTTGTAGAGACAGATGACGATGATAGTTCTAGCTCTAAGGAAGAGATATCAGGTTCAAATATGCCACTCCTTAAACTTTTCTCTTTATGTTAGCTTTATTTTGATAACTAACATTCTACTTGTTTATCAACAGCTAAAGATAGCAAGGAGAACTCTTATTCCATACATTCTCCTTCTCCTGATGCTTCCTCCCCAGTCTCCTCTGAGTTAGATCCTCCATTACCTCCAGAGAAGGACACATTACCTCTAGTCCCAGCTGCATTACCCTCAGAGCCAAAGTCATTACCTCTAGGGAAGGACACATTACCTCCAGTTCCAGTTGTATTACCCCTTGAGTTAGAGTCATTACCTCCAGGGATGGACACATTACCTCCAGTCCCAACTGTATTACTCCTTGAGTCAGAGTCATTACCTTCAGGATCTGATTTTTTCCACATTCTCCAGATTACCCCCTGCTTCAACCCAATTACCTCTTGTGTCAAATTCATTACCTCCAGAGATGGACACATTACCTCCAGTCCCAACTGCATTACCCTTTGAGTTAGAGTCACTACCTCCAGGATTTGATCTTTCTCCTGCTGCTCCAGATCAATTACCTCCTACCTCTTATTCGACTCATTGTGCTACTCCTCAGGTATGTACTTCTATTTCTCTCTTTTCTTTACTTGTGCATTTACATACCCTGAGCTTGCACTTGCTTGTTACAGGAGGTTCACTGTTGGTCCTCCATTAATAATATAGAGATTTTGGTGGATCTCAGCTACCTAGAGACTCCATAGAAGGTTCCCCCAACTCTTAGATGATTTCAGATGATGCTTCACGGCCAAGGATTCAGTGAGGACAAACTTTAGCTTAGAGATGGGTACCCTTCAGAAATCCAGAGATCCACAGTACCAAGTCAACTACCTGCTTTTAAAAAACTAGATTATTTTGAGCTTCTCTCACCTGGAGGAGTCTAGTGCAGCTCACTTGGCAGTTTCTAGCCATCTCAGTCTCTTCCACCAGGAGAAAGACACCTTCTCTGCTAAGCATCTTAAGATAAAGTAGATTAATAAAGAAGAAGTAGACGGAACAACTGCTTCCTTTAAGTAACCAAGAACAGAAGCACATGAGGCCAAATTAATAACTTTGAAAGTCCAAAAAGATAAGTTTTTATGCAAGAACAAAGATTTGACCTCCAAGTACCAGAATGCACCTTAGGAAGCTCAGTTTATCAAGAAAGCTAGATGTCACCACAAACCCTCAGGGGCTTTGACTTTGACCTTCTGTGACTTGATTCAGTTATGATATCTGTGATGTTGTGATGTTATCCAACACTTTGTACACTTAATATTGATCGTTTTGGACCTCTACATTGTGATGTATATCTTTACTTGATATTGTGGCTATCACAGGGCTTTTTCTGCTTCAATTTAACTATGTTTGGGCATTTCTCCTGTATGTTGTCACTGTTCACAGCACACATCACACTACAACCATTCATTTGCACTTCAAAACAACCAATTTTCAGTAAAAATACTGCCGAAATTTTGCAAAATCATCACTGCTCATAACATACTTCATACAAAACAAATGACAAAAAAAAAAACAAAAACAAAAACAAAAATAAAAACAAAAACAAAAACATACCAAAATTTATTTATTTACAGTGGCTATCAAGCCAACTTTCACACCCAAAAAGTAAAATTTTGCCAGTTCATGTGCTAAGTGGAAACTTTGTAGCCAGAGGCCAATTATTCTTTTTTTTCTTTCATTTCCCCCACAGAGGGAAATAATTCAGCACCATCACCATTGTTTAACAATTTTGCACAGTCCCCTGCAACATAATTTTTCTCTAAACCTGTTGTGCCTTCTGCCCTCGAGTATTTAGAATTTCAATGGTATTTCTCTCAACCTTCTGAATCATGAGGTATTCTTTCTTTGGCTCAAATTTAGTTTTAGCCTGAAGTTGAACCTCCTGCTCATTTTGTTTCCTTTCAGGCTGAGGAAATTTTTGATGTTCCACCCTACGCCACTGTTTATGAGGTAAGATAAGTAGGGACTCCACAAACCTTGGTTGCTTCTTGTTGAATCTTGGTGGTAGCCTCTTGCCATCCCTCCTAGGTTCAGATTTATAGTTGTCTTTTAATACAGCTACTGTAAGAGGCTTTTCCTCTGGTGCTGAGAACTTCCTATGAGGGACTGGTTTCTAATAGCTCATGAACCTGTTAGAATTCACATTAGAAGGTTGAACTACCTTCAAATCCACATTGATAGAATCAATTGGAATCTCCTTTTCTGCATTTATATCTACTTCCACCTTTGGGGATTGAAGAGAAGGCACAGAATCAACTTTCCCTTGGGAAACCTGCATAGGAACCTGATGAAATAATATTTCACTTTTAGGATTCTGCATGTGGGCATCAGGAATTGCTATTTCATCAGATAGAATGTTACCCCCCAAGCCTTGCACCTGATTTTGAGAATTCGGTGATTGGCTTTGCGGGACTTGTGAATTGTCTTGGGGAAATAGTGTCTGACTATAGGGAAATGTTATGTGACCTTGGGGTAATAGTACCTGCTCTTGATGAACACTTCCCCTTGAGCCTTTTTCCTGCTGAACATCCTTACGGTTGTGAATTCCAAGCTGAGGACTTGGATTATCACCAGAAACCAGATCAGGAACTAGATCTCCATCATTAGGCTTGGGTTAAACCATCACTTTTAGAGATACTTTAGGACTTCTTTGCCTTAGATAGGCTTCAACCATTTTAGTCAATAAAGTTACCATCTTCTACAAAGCACGAAAACAATCTTGAATAGCACTGATTATCTGTGCTATTGTATCTCGAACCTATTTTATTCCATCTCAGAAGATGGTTTGGGCATCAGTGCCCACAGTTGCAGTAGTATCAAAATTTTGGCTTGAATAGCCAAAACCTGGTGCCTCGATCTAAGTTTGATCCTGAGGCACCCATTCTCTATAGGTGTGTTGGTCGGATTACCAACCCAAAAGATTTCTCCATTAAAGTTGAACACTCCATTGGAATGTCTCCCACTGTGGTCGTCAAAAGATTGTTTGTACAAATTTTTGGCAAACTGGATGTTGTGTCCCACTGAGCGTACCAAAAGCTTGTTGGTGTGATTTGATAATTACTGACTTCTTTAAAATGAGTGTGGATTCTCAAACGCCTTTACCACAATTTGTTTGAGTTCCAAGGATGTAAAAGATTGTATTTGATTATAAATGGTAAATTGACAGCTGGAGGTAATGATAATTTACTGAAGGTAATGATAATTTGCTAGAGAAAATGATAAATGAGCTAAAGGCAAAGCTAGAGGTAATGTTAGAGGTAATGAAAGTATGCTTGAGGTAATTGGAAATAGGCTTGAGGTAATAATAGTGCGCTTTGAGAAAATTAAAAATAGGCTTGAGGTAATGAAAGTACACTTTGAGCAAATTAAAATTATACTAGAGGTAATAAAATTATGCTTTAAGCAAATTGAAATTATGCTGGAGGTAATGAAAATAAGAATGACAATAAGCTTAAGGAAATTTGAAATTATATTAAGATAGCAGTAATACAAACTTTTCTGTAATGAAAGCGTAAAAATGCTATAAGCTAAAGGAAATGATAAAATTTGGATTTGAATATTGATTTGCTGATTGATTATTATTGATGTTGATTGGATTTATTGTGTTGTTGAGTTATTGATTGTTGGTGTTTGATTGATGTGTGTTGATGTCCCCTTTTATAATCCAAGTTCTTGGTGCAGAAGCTACATCTCATAATTCTTCACATTGCTGCAGAAGTTGAGTTCCTTCAATTCTTTAATAATTACCTCATATATTATGTAACCTCTGCCCCTTGTATTTCCTCCACAACTCTTCAACTCTTCCTTTGATTACCTTTAGAATTTTCTTCAACTTAATCTCCAAGTTTTTAGCTCCTCTGTATTTAATTTCAAATTCCAGAAGTTTCACAAGTCCCCTTCCTCCTCAAGAACTTGTAACGTGCTCCATTGAATCTCCAGTATTGAATTTCCTCCAACGTTCCTCTAGTTGCCTCTGGAATTTTCTTTCTTCTTTACAAAGTCTACAATGAATTCTTCACCAAGTCTTCAATTAGCATAATTCTTGATCTCTCCAGTGTATTCTAAAAGATTCACGTTCCTTTAGCTCTAATTCCCCCAAGCCCTACATTCATTGAATTTCCTCCAACAGTGAAACAGTGCCTACGATTACCTCCAGAAGCTTCTTTCTTCAGCTCCTCAATTTCTTTTCTCCAAGTAACATTAAATGGGCTGGGCTTCATTATTGGGCTTACTTGGGCCTTAATTTTAACAATGGGCTAGAAAATTTATATTTTGGTACAAACAATAACATAATTAGTATTTTATTAAATTAATATTTAAATTATTAATAGATAATAATTTTATAAGAAACATCTAATATATAACTAAACCCATAAAAACTACATAGTTTTAACCCAAAACTTATCAAAACTCTCTCTAATTCCTTAAACAACTAATGTTTTCCTTTCAGCCCTAAAAACATAATATTTTTTTATCCGCCACTTCTTCCTTTTCCTTCTCCTCTTTAATGTCCCGCTGCTGCCTCTTCTCCTTCTCCTGCTCACTGTCTCGCCTGCACATCACAGCCGCTCAAGATCTGAGAAAGAATTAGAATAGCTCATAGCTAAAATTTTCAGTAACAAATGTGAGCTATGCTATTTTTTTTCTTTTTTTTACCAATTACTATCTATCTGTGGCTATTGCTTCTCCTACACTGCCTACTCTACTTCAACCAAACCAAATGGAAAAAAGAAGGTGCTTGTTGTGTGCTGCTGCTATTTTTTCTTATTGTGTGCTTTAGTTTCTTTTAATTTGCTTTCGATCTGCTTCGATATATTTTGCTGGAATAGGTTAATTACTTGTGTGTTGCTGCTGTTGTTGCTGTTATATGCAGCTGTTTCTTGTGTTGCTTTAGTTTTTTATTCTGTTCGCTACCTATTTGATAAAAGTCCTCAAAGAAATTTCTAAAATTATTTGATCAATCTCTGCTTTTTTTTATTTGATTAAGTGGGTGTTTTTGAATTGTTCTTTTTTTAAAAAAAATTTTTTTTTTGATCTTTATTGGTTCCCTTATTTATGTAATTCTGATTTTGATTTTTGATGCTAAGAAATGGTAGGACTTTCAGTTGGAGAAATTTTTTTTATAGAGGGTGGCATTAATCGAAACCTTCGGTTTGATGGTCAAAAAAGAGATGCTTATAGACCCATTTTTGTTGAAACTAGAGTCATCCCTCAGGTTTTCAATTCTTGTTCAGTTTAGTGTTGCTGTTTTTCCCTTTTGTACTAAGTCCTTTTACATTAATATGGTGATGACCTTTGCTATAGGTAAATGGCTTAGTGCGAGTCAGTATTGGTGCAACAGAGGTTATTGCTTGTGTTAAGGTATTTTTCCATGTATTTTTCTATATATTTTTGGTCAATTATATGTTTATATTTTGAGATGATTTATTCAGGTTCAAATGTACTGCATTTTTGTGTTGTAACTACAGGTTGAGCTTGGAAGGCCAAATGCACTGCAGCCTGACAAGGGAAAAGTTGTTATATTTGTCGATTGTAGTCCTATTGAAAAACTAATTTTTGAGGTTTTGTATATTTGTTCTTTGCTTTTCTGTTATATCTACCTACCCTATTAATGGAGGCTTGCATTCTTGATAATCATATATGATATATTAAATTTTGAATTTTGATATATCTACTTACCCTATTAATAGAGGCTGCATTATCTGTTGAATTGAATGCAATGTCATGCTTTTTATAAGTTAGGAGAATTGGCCACTCAATCTCAATATTAGATATGGCAGCAGCAACCTACATCTGCTTGCCTTTGTGAGTAAATTCAATAAAAGTTATTCATATTTAGTTTGACTGCTATCAAAAATATTTTTATGTGTGTATGAATACAAGTTTTCTTACAGAGAGGAAGTATAAGAAAAAGAAATTTGGCATCTATATTGAACATATGTAATTTTATCATCTCTTCTCTATTTTATGAGAAGTGTTTAAATTTCTCTAGGTCCCAGAGTAGAACTCTAGTCCAACATAGCACATATTCATTGCTATGGGATTATGTTCTTTATTTTGGCTTGCACATAGCTACTTTCTTTGCTTACTGAGCTTGCAAATATTATTTTTTTTTGGAAGCTAGTTATATGCAAAAGACTTGTATGTAACAGAGATTTGAAACCTGATAATAAATATATATGAGAAGTGTTTTATTTCTTTATAGTCCTGTAATTAACTTATATTCTGCTGCTCATTGAACATATTTAGGACTTGCTATGATTTCTTTTGGTGAAATTTTATTCATCTGAAGTGAAAGTTAAAGAACTTATTTAGTTTACCTCTTATTAATTTCCTAGGTGTATATTCATCGAATGGAAGTTTGTAACATTATTGTAACACTAATAAATGTCTCAATTCTACATATGAAAATATTCATAAATATATAAATTAGACAAAATATTTTTACTTATATGATAATAGATATATTATCATATATCTATTAAGAATAAATTTTGTGGTTATTTAACCAAAACAAAATATTTATGTAATATCTTAGTTCAAGTTTATTAATTTATCTACTAATTAGTATTATTTCTTATTTTTTTAAATAGGTTATAAAATAATTTTTTTATTATTTTATTTGTTGATAATAAAGATATATTTAATTAATAATATAAATTCCTGAATTTTCGAACTGTACCGTTCCATACCGATCCATTTCGAAAGAACTGAATCTTTGTATTGAACCATACCGAAAAACTGGTATGGCACGGTATCCTCGTACCAAACCATATCGAAAAATGGTACTAGTACTAGAGATTTTATTTTTAAAATTCTCAAAATATGGTACGGTACTGGAGATTTATTTTTTTTGGATTTCTCCAAACCATGCTCACCCCTAGCTAAAAGGGTCAATTATGGATGGACATTGTACTGCTCACAGTGATGCTCTGTTTTGGCCGAATGGATTGCAAAATCTATAATTAATTTCACACATCCAAATTGAGTGATACCAATTGGAATTTTCTCTATACATGTAACCCTAGCTGTGGTAGTAATTTGGGGGTTATTGGACTTGTGTGTGTGTCTAGGTTATATTGAATTTTGAGCATTTAGTTGCTCTTTTGGGGAATTGGAATGATTTATAATGTGTGATTATTGAATTAGTATGAAATTGTATGTAGGAGTTGGAAGAGGTAGTGGATACCCTATTCAATATGGGAGCTTTGCTTGATAAGGAGTTGAAAGCTTTTTGGTAAGTAATTGTTAATACAATACTTATATATATCAATTCTCATGCAACTACAGTTGTTGTCTATATTAGGTTATGTATGTCGATTCTTATGGTAAGAATGATGAATATAGGTGTATAAGGTTTGTGAGAATATTACATGGTTGATTGAGATTATATTATAGTGAATTGTAAATATTGTCACCGATGTTGTGCAAATCATTTGATGTGGTATGAATGAATACGTATTGTTATGACAATAGTGATTTTGATTCACTATGATGATTGGAAATGATGAGTAATAAAATGGATGATGAATTATGAAGAGGAATAAAATATTTATGTATATATATGAATATCTTTTGAGAAAATTTTTTATCATGCCATGTTTTGTTTATATATCAGGTACTTGTGTATGTGGTACCTAGAAGGTGCTATATTAAGTGGTATCAAAGCGGGGATTAGATTTCCTCGGGATACTAAACATGTTGCATTCATGACATCTCATGCATGAGTTTTTAGAAAGCATGTAGTTGATGTGCATTGCATATCTTAGTATGGATGAAAACCAAGCACTTCGAGTTGACCCCAAAGAGTCGTCAGAGTCAGTTCATAGACCTGAACCTGAACAACCTTAATCCCAAGTCCCTCCTACTGTCGTATATCCTTTTATATAGGAGTTTATTCAGATGATAAGGAATGTAGGTCAACCACTAGTAGGGAATGTTGTAGATGAGACCTATGAAAAGATTAAGAAGCAAGGTGCAAAATCCTTTGTGGGTACTATTGATCCCGCAATTGCTGAAGAATGGCTAAGAAGCACTGAGAGAATTCTTGACCGGTTTGAGTGCACTATCGAGAAGAAGGTTAGCTATATTGTATCCTTATTTGAGCAAGATGCTCTAAATTAGTAGGAGACGGTACCGGGGAGCAAGAATATATCCATAACCTTGACTTGGGAGAATTTCTTAAAAGAATTTACTGAGAAGTATACACCGGCAGTGTACCGGGATCGGAAGAAGATTGAATTTATTGAATTGAATTAGAATGAGCTGACTGTGTCTGACTATGAAGTACAATTTATGCGGTTATCAAAGTATGCACCGAAAGAAGTCGCCATCAATGAATTGAAGAGAAATAAGTTTGAAAGGGGTCTAAATCTAGAGATCCGAAAGGAGATGGCCATTAAACCTTCTACTTATAAAGAGGTGCTAGAGACTGCATTAGGGCTGAAGAAATGATTATTAAAAGGAATGAGGTGGAGGCAAAAAAAAAAGAAGACCACTGGCTCATTCTCTGCTCCAACTCGAACTAGTGTTAGTTCATCTTTCAAAGGCTCCAGTTTTCAATGGGGCAACTTCAGGGGAAGAAGCATGAGCCGATCCAACCAGTCAAGGGGAGGATCTTTTGGCTGAAGCTTTTAGAGGTTTAATAGCCGGAAAGGGCAAAGTAGATATATGAGCAGTGCCTCAACTCTAACATGTAACAGGTATGGTAGGATCCACTTAGGGGAATGCTAGAATACCAGACCGAGTGCATGCTATCATTGCAGTCAATAGGGCCACTTTATTAGAGATTGTCTGATAAGAAGGAATACTGAGGGATCTTACATGACAATGTAGAGTAGTGCCGAAGAGAATGCACCTATGGCTAGTCGAGGTAGAGGTCAATGTGGTAGAGGAAGTGGAGCTAGCACTTCGAGTCAAGCAGGATCTGCTGGTCCATCTCAAGGCTAAACAAGGATTTATGCCATCACTAGGCAAGAAGCTCTTGTTACTTCAGATGTGGTCACTTGTACTTTTCCTATCTTTGACCATAATGCTTATATTTTGATAGACCTAGGATCTATATGTTCCTTTGTGTCATATGAATTTGCCTTGAGAATGGTAAGATTAAACCCCTAGAACATAGTTTATGTGTTTTTATGCCTGCTGGGGGTATGGTGGTAGTAAATTCAGTAGTGAAAGCATGTCTTATATTAGTAGGTGGTGAGATTTTATATGCAAACTTGGTAGTTATTAAACTAGATGAGTTTGATGTTATCTTAGGAATGGATTGGTTAGCGAGGCATCATGCAGTTGTGAATTGCTACACCAAAGAGGTAGTTATAGATGTTGAAGGGTAGAAAATGATAGTGTTGGTGGGAAAGAGAAAGGTAGTGTTTGCATATTTAATTTCTGTGATGACAACATTCCATTTGATTAGAGAAAGTTATGAAGCTTACTTGGCAAATATTATGGATACAACCCAAGTTAGTTTGAGGGTAAGTGAGATACTGGTAGTTAAGGATTTCTCTGATGTATTCTTAGATAAATTATTGAGATTACCTCCATATCGAGAAGTTGATTTTAAGATTGAAACAGTTTTGGGAGCGGCACCAATATGGATTCCTCCTTATAGAATGGCACCTATAGAATTGAAAGAGTTGAAAAAGCAACTAGAGGAGTTATTAAAGAATGGCTTTATCCAACCAAGCATATCACCTTGGGGAGCTCCGGTTTGTTGGTTAAAAAAAAGATGGTAATATACGTTTGTACATAGATTATCAGTAATTAAATAGAATCACGATGAAGAACAAGTATCTATTACCGAGGATTGATGATTTGCTTGATTAGTTGAAAGATGACATAATGTTTTCAAAGATAGATTTGAGATCAGGCTACTGGCAGCTTCAAGTGGCAGAAACTTCAACTGCATTCCGTACTAGATACGGGCATTATGAGTTCTTGGTTATGCCTTTCGGATTGATGAATGCACCTGCAACATTTATGTCGTTGATGAACAAAACTTTTCATTAATATTTAGATCAATTTATGATTATCTTCATTGACGATATACTTATTTATTCTTTAAGTAAGGAAGTGCATGAGCAGCATCTTTGAACAGCCTTGCAAATATTGAGAGAGTAACAGTTGTACACCAAATTCATCAAATGTGAGTTTTAGATAGAAGAGATTTCTTTTCTGGGGCATATTGTTTTAAGAGAGAGTGTTAAACCGGATCCATCAAAGATTAAGACCATCATGGAATGGGAAGCACCTAGAAATGTGATGGAAATTCAGAGTTTTCTGGGATTGGTTGGTTACTACTGAAGATTTGTGCAAGATATTTCTATTATTGCAAGACCATTAACTAATCTATTGAAGAAAAATGCACAATTTCAGTGAACTGTCAAGTGCCAATGAAGTTTTGAGAAGTTAAAAGAAGCCTTGACTACCACCCCAATACTTGTATTACCAACTGGAGATGGGGGATTTGTTGTGTACACGGATGCTTCGGGACAAGATTTAGGATGTGTCCTTATGCAAAATGAGAAGGTTATTACATATACTTCAAGGCAATTACAAACTCATAAAGCTAATTATCGTACTCATGACTTGGAGTTAGCAGCGATTGTCCATGCATTGAAGATTTGGAGACATTACTTATACGGGGAGATATTTTCCATCTTCACCGATTACAAGAGTTTGAAGTATATTTCTACCCAAAAAGAGCTGAATTTGAGACAACGGAGATGGATAGAGCTTTTGAAAGACTATGACTGCACTATTGAGTACCATCCGGGTAAAACAAACGTAGTAGCCGATGCTTTAAGTCGTAAAATAGTGGAGACTTCGACTAGAATTATTTGCTATGAAAAAGAGAATCTTATGGTATTGCGAGCAATGAATTTTAATCTTAATATTGAGGAAGACCACTTGTTAGCAGCATTGCAAGTTAAACCATCATTGAGGGATCAAATTAGAAATGATCAAATGGAAGACAAGTACTTGAAGAGGATAAAAGAAAAAGTAGAATCGGGACTTAATACTCAATTTTCAATTAGAGAGGATTATGTACTAGTGATTGGTAATTGTTTATGTGTTCCGAAAGAGGGAGAATTGAGAAGACAAATTATGAATGAAGCACATACTGCACCTTATGCAATGCATCCCAGAAGCACTAAAATATACTGGGACTTGAAGCCTTTTTATTGGTAGCCAACAATAAAGAAAGATGTGGCGGAATATGTGGCAAAGTGCTTGACATGTCAATAATTAAAAGCTAAGCATCAAGTACCGGCGTAAAAATTGTAATCATTGAAGATACCAAAATGAAAATAGGAGAGAATAACAATATATTTAATGATTGGATTGCCTAAAATCTTTCAGAGACATGATGCAGTGTGGATGATAGTATACCGACTCACTAAATTTGCCCACTTTTTGCCAATACAACAAACGGATTCTTTGGATAAGTTAGCATCGCTATATGTTTCTAAGATAGTGAGATTGCATGGGGTTCTTGTATCAATTGTGTCCGATCGAGATATGTGTTTTACATCATATTTTTAGGGAAGCTTACAAGAGGCATTAGGTACTAAATTGTATTTTAATACTGCTTTTCATCCTCAAACGGATGGATAATGAGAAAGAACAATACATACTTTGAAAGACATGATGAGAGCTTGTACTTTGGAGTTCAAAGGTAATTGGGATGATCACTTGCCGTTGCTAGAATTTGCCTATAATAATAGTTTTCATTCTAGCATTGGAATGGCATCGTATAAAGCTCTTTATGGAAGAAAATGTAGAAGTCTGATTTATTGGGATGTGAAAGGCTTGAGACAAATTGAAGGACCAGACTTGATATAAATAACTGTAGATAAAGTTCAAGTGGTCAAGAAATACTTAAAGGCGGCCTAAGATCGCCAGAAGAGTTATGCTAATAAACATCGCTGGGAAATGAAGTATAATGTTGGAGAGAAAGTTTTCTTGAAAGTGCCACCATGGAAGGGAATTTTGCAATTTGGTAAGTATGGAAAACTGAGTCCAAGGTATGTTGGACTATAAAAAATCCTTGAGAGGATTGGACCACTAGCCTATAGATTGGCTCTTCTAAAGGAATTTTCATCTATTCATGACGTGTTTCATGTATCGATGCTATGGTGATACCGATCATACCCGAGCCATATCATATAAAAGCCTAAGATTGAAATCTCTGAGAAATTAACCTATATGGAAGAACCAATTGAGATACTTAATCGGAAAGTGAAGCAATTGAGAAACAAGGAGATTTCGATAGTGAAGGTGAAGTGGAGCCACCGTTCACCGAAAGAAGTCATATGGAAAGTGGAAGAGCAGATGAAACAGAAATATCCTTACTTGGTTCCGGAAGATAGTGAGTAGTTAATAATTTCAGGGATAAAATTTTATTAAAGGGGGAGAAATGTAACACCCACCCTAATTATGACGTAATTATGCCTTTAGTGTATATATAAAAATGAATTACATTTGAGTTTAAGATTGGATAGAAATTGTAGAAAGGACTAGATTGTAAGGTAAGTAGGGACTTGATTATAACAATTATAAGTTTAGGGGCTAATTGGGAAGAAGAGTGATTCATTAAGGACCAAGGTAGATATTTGGTTATAAATATCACAATTTCAGCTTAATCTTCTTCTCCTCTTACGTGAGCATACATTTTTGTGTGTTTGAGTGTATGAGTGAAGAAGTGAGCTGCACCCAAATTTATTTCTAAAAGAACAAGGGCTTTGAGAGAGAGAGAGAAAGAACTGATTTGGCTGGAAAAATTAGAGTTCAAGCTGTAATTTGCAACCTCTTAAGTTTAAGAACTTCTCTTGGTAAGTAATTTGTGTTTTTTTTTTTGAGTTGGGATAGGATTTTGGGTAGTTTAATTCGTGCTCTATTTTTGGCTAAATTTTCAATCTCTGTGTTTTGACTATATCTAGAGCTATACAATTCTGATTTGAGTGTCGTTAGACTTTTTGAAAACTTCAGAGAGTTCTCTTCAACTCTTATATTTTGAGTTTTGGTTAAATTCGTTGCTAAGAGGGTCAAATATGGCTGGACATTTTACTGCTCACAGTGATGCTTTGTTTTGGCCAAATGGATTGTAAAATCCATAATTAATCCCACACACATCCAAATTGAGTGATTCTAATTGGAATTTACTATAGATATGTAACCCTAGCTATCGTAGCAATATGGGGGTTATTGGACTTGTG
Source organism: Macaranga tanarius (assembly GCA_949673435.1). Classification (NCBI taxonomy): domain Eukaryota; kingdom Viridiplantae; phylum Streptophyta; class Magnoliopsida; order Malpighiales; family Euphorbiaceae; genus Macaranga; species Macaranga tanarius. The sequence continues at coordinate 7,406 of CATIWO010328892.1, read as the reverse complement.
TGTATGTCTAGGTTATATTGAATTTTGAGCATTTAGTTGCTCTTTTGGGGAATTGGAATGATTTATAATGTGTGATTGTTGAATTGGTATGAAATTATGCGTAGGAGTTAGAAGAGGTAGTGGAGACCCTACTCAATAGGGGAGCTTTTCTTAATAAGGAGTTAAAATCTTTTTGGTAAGTAATTATTAATATAATGCTTACATATATTAATTCTCATACAACTATAGTTGTTGTCTATAATGAGTTATGTATGCCAATTCTTGTGGCAAGAATGATAAATATAGGTGTATAAGGTTTATGAGAATATTGTATGGTTGATTGAGATTATATTATAGTGAATTGTAAATATTAGCACTGATGTTGTGCAAATCATTTGATTTGGTATGAATGAATACGTATTGTTGTGACAATGGTGATTTTGATTCATGATGAGTATGAAATATGCATGTGTTTAGCACTTTATTTTATTACATATTTAGTTTAGAATTGCATTGTTTAGTTAGTTTTTAGTTAATTTAATTATTTTTGTTATTTTATCTTAGTTTAAATAATTTTGTGTTAAATAAGTAATTTTTGTTTAGTTTGTGGTTATAGGATACATTTGAGAAGAGATGGAGATAAGACTTGAAGATAAGGATAAGATTTAAGCTTAAAGTTGGAAGTCATTCTCGCATCAGGGCACATGGTCGTGCGCTTGCCCATGTGCTAGTGGCATTGCCATGCGCTTGCCCATGCCTAAATGGAGGAAGACACAGTTATCAGAGCACATGCCCATGTGCATGCCCGTGCGCCTGACACATGCCCAAGCGCTTGCCCATGCCAGATTCAAAGATTTCAGAGTTATTTTAATGCATAGGCATGTCCAATTGATGCATACTCGTGTATGATGATGTGGCAGCTAACAAAAAGTGGATTTTAAGCTAGAATTTGGATACATAGAAGATCATCTTTTATCCTTATGTTTAGATAGAGTTTGGGAGAGTTTAAATGATCTTTTTCATTAGGAAACTAGGTCATATATATATACAACTATTTGTTCTCAATTGAGTGTGTTAGTTTTTAGTTTAGTTTTAGTTCTCTGCTCTTCTAATTTTTCCAGAATACATTTTCATTTTAGTTTGCTTAGTAGAGGTGATACTTGGCTTGAGGTTAGAAGAGCAAGGCTTTCCTACAACATTTGGAAGGGAGGTTTTCCTTATATCAACTCTTTTATTTATTAATCATGTTTGGAATTATTTTTATTTGTATCTTTAACATGAGTAGCTAGAAACCTTTTTAGGGTTCTTATTTCATTTAGACCATATGTGCTTATTGTGATTTATACTAGGATGCTAGATTTAATTCATTGGTTATTGTTGAGCTTAATTTCATTTTAGGATTGATCACCCTAAGATTGATTGGACACTATAGGCTTAATCGAGAGATAGGATCTGTAGGATATAGCAATAACCTATTAATTGCTCATTTAGTCGAGAGACACTTAAGTGGATTAATATTGATTAAAGGTTGTGTATAAAATTGGATTTAAAAGACATTAGGTTGGTGAGAGCCGTTAAACTTAGTGTTGATTAAACCCCAATTAATTATAGGTTTATCTGAGAGGAAAATCTATAGTTTTTAAGATCCCTTCAAAATGAATTTAAACTAGTATAGATCTAGTTGGTAAATCAATCATTTGAAATGGTCCAATTTGAGAATAAGAACCCTAGCTTTTGATATTTGTTTGAATTTGATTTTTACTTTGGTTGTTTTTGTTTTAGTTATTAAAGAGTATAAACTTGATTTCGGTGTCTAAACAAATAAACATAGTTAGTATTACAGTATTTAATCACCAATCTCTGAGGGACGATATCTTTATTTACTACTTGATACAATTCTGTACGCTTGCGGATCAGTACACACCAATTCACTATGATGATTTGAAATGATGAGTAATAAAATGGATGATGAATTGTGAAGAATATATATATATATAGACATGTGCATTTGATTGATGTGAATGGTGAGGAATGTGTATGATAGTGGAGACTGAGCTGGGTAGGAAACCTCCACTGATTATGATAACTGAGACTGAGCTGGGCATAGAGTCTCAGTAATGGCCATTTGATTTATAATGAATTGTGAGGAATATAGCCAATGAGGCTAAGTGTGAGGAAATTATATGAGGAAAGATATATCCGGATACTAACTTGTATAACATACATTATCACATTATAGTTGCATATATGTTGAATGTTGGAAATCTTGTTATGATGTTTTGGATGTTTGGTGTGGATTAGTGTGTTTCAAATGTATAGTTGTGGCTTGAATTGAGTTATATTCATGTTCTTCGACATCATTATTCAATTTAAGAGCATCTTTGTCAAACCATACCATTGAATTAAGTCCAGATGTCTTCATGAAATTTGTAGCCCTCTGAAATAGCTTTCCATAGCCTCTTGAATCACTTGAATTCGAGTTTGGTAGAGGGAGTTATGGCTGAAAGAGTACGACATGGTCTGAAGGGTCATGTCTCTTCATGTCGGTGCTGAGTTATGACAGTAGCTGATAGTGCTGACTGGGCACACCGTGCCGAGTCGTGATAGTGGCTAGCGGTGCCGACTCAGCCTCCTTATTCAGCACACATTTATCTTCGTATTTTGACCATAACTTGAGCTATAGAGCTCCAAATGAGGTATGGTTTGATGCTATAAAAACTTCACAGAGTCTCCTATAACTTTCATGCTTTGAGTTTGTGTAGAATCTATCTTTAAGATTCTCTGATTGAGCTTGATATTTTAGTGCTCACTTACTCCTTTGTCATTTGGACTCCCATGCGTAGCTTAAATATTAAATTCTTGTATTTTGATGTGTTGCAATGTATTCTATATATTTTTCTTAATTAGTTCTTGAGAATAACTATATGTATTATTGTCTTAATAATTGCTTATTGAGTCGCAAGCTTATTCCTTTATAATTATGGTTTTCAGGTTAGATAGCCTAGCTTGTGGTTTTTGCTTTGTTAGAAAGCTGGAAGCTTAGTCTAATTGTGAACTCAGGTGGGTCAACAAAAAATTTGGTGTCGATATCATCATTCTCATGAGTATCTCACCATTTTGGCATTAGAGTTATTTATAATGGAGTTCATGTATATATTTTTAACATTATCCAAAATATGTATTAAGTATTTTTAATGTAACGAACAAATATTTATGTATATATATGAATATCTTTTGAGAAATTTTTTTTATCATGCCATGTGTTATTTATATATCAGGTACATGTGTATGTGGTACTTGGAGGGTGCTACATTCGAGGTTCTGATTTCTTTTATTGATAATTGTATTTTTCTAATTGAAATTCAATTGGGTCTCAATTAGTTTCAATTTTATGATTTATATTCTTATTCTGGAAAGTAAAGGTTGTCAGCTTCTAAGTTTAGGTTTTTCTTAATAAGTTACAATGGTTTATGACTTCTTGCTATATGTTACTTCTGTAATATTTTTTTCAGTTACTTGGATTTTCTTTTTATTTACGGCTTTGATTTTAACTTCATATTTGTATGTTCATTGCATTTGTCTTCATCAATAGCATTTTACAGTAAGCAAAGCAAAGGAATTTTGTTAAGAACGATATTCTTTTTAGTTCGAAAGAATGCATTTGATGTGGATTTTCAGTCATTTTGTTAATACTTTAGTTTGATAGAATTCGGTGGAAGCAATGAGAGCAAGAAGATGACAACGATGAAGGAGGTGGAGGATATTATAGGAGGTTGTAAAGGAAGTCCAAAGGCTAGGCTAGTATGTTCAGAATTGCAATTCATGTTCCTTTATGAATTGCAACTGCCAGAGTGATATGGCTTTTTTTTTTCTGTTTGATTTTTATTGTCTTTTTTCGTAATTTTACATACTTAATGCACATGCCACTCACATGTATCTTTTGTACACCTATTTCAAATTCCAGCTCATTCAAAGTTATGGGCCATGATTTTATATATCAGCATTTACCTGCTAAACACACTATTTTTGTGATATTTATACAGGTTGCAACACTCAATTATAATTATAAAAAGTTTAAACACTCAATTGTTAAATTTTAAAAAGTTTGAACACCAAATTTATCTTTATCCTTATATTATTTTAACAAAATTGTATATATATATATATATATAGACACACACACACACACGGACACACACACATACACATATATATATGGTAGAAATTATGAGATTTTTAACTGAACTTGTGCTGTCATTTAACAATCTCACAGGTCCAATCCTATCTTCAGTACTAAATTTTACAAAGTTATCATTTCTATATCTTGGAGCAAACTAACTTCCAAGTTCTATACCTCAAGAAATTAGTATGTTGAAATCTGTTACTGAGCTTGATTTAGCCTACAATCATCTCACCGGCGTAATTCCCACTTTTATAGGAAACTTGACAAAACTATAAATTCTTTACCTTGCCTAAATCCAATTCTCTAGTTCTATACCTCAAGAAATTAGAATGTTGAAATCTATCACTGAACTTACTTAATATGCAAATAATCTCACTGGTGTAATTCCTGCTTTTATCGGAAACTTTACAAAGTTATCAATTCTTTACCTTTTCAAAAACCAACTTTTTGGTTCCATACCTTAAGAAGTTGGAATGTTGAAATCTGTCAGTGAGCTAGATTTATCTAATAATCATATCACCAGTGCAATCTCATTTTCAGTTGGAAACCTAACAACCTATCTTATTTGTCCCTGAATACCAATGTTCTTTCTAGGACTCTTCCTTTAGAGATGAACAACCTTACTCTCTTGCAACATTTCTAGATATATGACAATAGATTCACTGGCCATTTACCACATGTGTATTCGGACCCAAGCAATGACTATACACATTTACCAATCACATCTCCATGGTAACATATATATCCGACCCCAGGCCACAACGATACATGCTTACTAACCCTACCATGTCCCTACATGGATTTACACCTATATGGTAGCATGTGTATTCGGCCTTAGGCTTCGACTATACATAACTACCCAAATCTGCCATGTCTCTTACATGGAATCGCTAACTCTTAGTGTCATTCACACTTAAGACTATAAAATAAATACAACTAAAACTTCGAAGCCCCAAATGGAGGCCTAAATGATCGAATTTGGGCATTAACACAGGGTCCATCCCCGAGAAGCTTAAGAAACTGCAGCAGCCTTTTGAGGATCCGTCTTGAGAAAAATCAACTCACTGGCAATATATTTAAAGATTTTGGCATATATCCACATTTATACTATATGGGTTTAAGCGATAATAAAATTTACGGTGAGTTTTCATGAAAATGGGGAGAATTTTAAAATTTTTCAACACTAAAAATCTCAAATAATAATCTCTATGGCAAAATTCCTATTGAACTTGTAAAGGTGACTCAGTTGCAATCACTTGATCTCTCATCTAATTTTTTTGAATTTTTTTAAATATTATATAAATTCATTCCATCATATTTTAAAAAATTTGAGAATATTTAAATAAAAGAAACTCGTCTCCTATATAAAATTTTGATTTTTTATTCACTCCCAAAAAATAAATAAATATTTATTTATTTATCCATCTCATCCGAATTTGTTACATTTAAATAAATATTTATTAATATGTATTTTGAGAGTAAATAAAAAAAGAAAAAATTTATATAGAATGAAATGAATTTTTTATTTAAATATTTCTAAAAACTTTTAAATGGGATGAAATTTAAAAAAATTCTCATAAAAATAGATATAAATTATTTTGATAATGTTAAATTTCATAAAAAAAATAGATATAAATTATTTTAATAATGTATTAGCATTAGCAGATTTCATGAGTATAAAAAATAAATAATTATTTTAATATTTTTAATTATTAGATGAGAAGTTTAAATATTTTTTTTAAAAATTTTGTGTTTAAATATTCTTGAATTTTCCTTAAGGACAAATTTGTTCCTTATTATAAATGTTAGGGGTAAAAATGTACCTTTATCAAACTTTTTCTTTATGTATGTCAAAAATAGTGAACCCTACTAATGGTGAGAATTAGCACCATTTGTAAGAGAGACTTAAATATATGATTTTTAAAATGATAAACATATATTTGCACCTCAAAAAATGTTAGTGGCGGATATGAGATTAAGATATAACGTTAGAGGTGTTTTTAAACCTTTTTCCAAATATGTAATTGAGTGATGTTAATTAAGTATGGCACTATTATCGTGAGCACTTTTAGAGATAATTTAAGTATGGCGGAAATTTGTTTGGAGGGGAACTTATGGACACTTTTGGATATGATTTTGATAAAATAACATAATATTTAATTATTTAGAGACAATTTTTGTTGTGTTCTAGAAATAAAACAACATTAATTTCACAATTTGTTGTAGTGTTTGATGCTCAAAAAGATGAGAGGGACATGACCTTTTTTGTTAAACAAATTGAATTTAGGTTGTGTCTACGTGCTTCTCCTGTCTGCGTAGACATCTTCAAATTTTACTTCAGGTGTCCCAGATCTCTAACCCCACACAATGTCCATTTGACATCTTCATTGTCTTTCTTTCTTTCTTTTTTTTTTTTTAAAAAAAGGGAATTTCTCCCTCAGACGATTTTTTTGAACTGTTCTTTATTTATTGTTCATTGATTCACTATAGGTACTATAGTATGTATTAGTTTTTTTTTTTTTTACTTTTATAAAACAGAACACACCATGGTTTTAAAAAATGGTAACGGCCGTGCTTGCGGTCACGGTTGCGTGTAACAAAAACGGGACTGTAAAGGTGTAATGTAACGGTAATAGTCTAGCGAGTCACAAATTTTTTTAAAAAATTTGCAAAATATATTAAATTTAGTAAATTTTTAAGAGAAATTTGAAATTTAAATACACAAATATGTTGTAAATATAACTGTTAAAATAAATATATATACTTAGTCCATAATTTTATAGCATAATTAAATTAACATTAATTTTTATTTATAAAATAATAGCACCCATTAAAAGTGGACCCATCATCTTTCTATTTAGATTTTTTTTGAACAAATCTTTCTATTTACATATTTAATAATATTAACCATTGGCGGAGTGCGGAATGGTTAATTGTTTTTTTTAATAAATATGTAAAATAATAATTTTTGCATGTCATTATTCAAGTAATGTCAATAAGTTGTGGTATTTTAGAAAATAAAATACATCACGAGGAAGAAAAAATTACATGAAATTTTTTGCCGTAAGCCATTTTGTAAACGGACATCGGAACAGTAATTTGATGAATAGTAAAATAGTAATTTTTGCATGTCACTATTCACGTAATGTCAAAAAATTATGGTATTTAAAAAATATATATCACGAGGAAGAGAAAATTACGTAAAATTTTTTACCGCAAGCCATTTTATAAACGGACATCGGAA
>CATIWO010328738.1:0-28722 GCA_949673435.1 Macaranga tanarius | reverse complement strand
TCATCAATGTACATTTCTGCCTCCACTTAACCCAAAGCACAAAAGCTGTTAAACATAGTCAAAATCCCTCCAAAAATATTCCCAATTTCTCAATCCAGTCCAATCTTCAATACTCAAACCAAGAGATGCCGAAGAAGATGGGTGTCAACAGCAAGGCGGAGGAAGCTCGTGCTCGAAAGTCCGCCACAGAGTCAGAGCGGAAGGAGCGGGAGGCACGGGAGAAGGAAGACCAGTACTGGCGTGAAGCGGAGGGCTCAAAATCCCGCGCCGCCAAGAAACGGGAGGAGGAATCTGAGAAGCGAGCGGAATCCTCTGCTCGACGCTTGGAGGCACGAAGGTTGGCTGAAATGGAAGAGAAGGAGATTGAGAAATCCATGAAGAAGGTTGATAAAAAGGCAATCAGGGTGTCTATTCCTGTGCCTAAAGTGACTGAGGCTGAATTGAGGAGACGGCGTGAGGAGGAGCAGGCCGAGCTGGCTAAGAAAGCTGATGAGTTGAAGAAAAAGCAGAGCCGGACTGCTGAAGAGGAAGAGTATGAGAGAATGGTGTCGGTTGCTAACACCAATAGAGATGATTCAATTATTGAGGCTAGGACTGTTGAGGATGCAATTGCTCAGATGGCCGTTACCGATACTTTGCCTGTTGATAGGCATCCTGAGAGGAGGCTTAAGGCATCTTTTAAGGTGGGTATTTATTGAAAGACTGAGAATTATTTGATAGCATTAGTTTGGAAATTTATGTTCTGTGATTGAAATATGCTGTGCACATTTTTGGGCATTCAAAGTTGTTAGCTTTAGGGATGATTATATGAAATAATGTAGATAGATTGCTAGTAAACAAGTGCCTGTTTGGTCATGTTTAAAAATTTGGGATGTGTTTTATATAGTTCGTAGTTGGGTTGAGGAAGGTGAAAATGGTTGGATGTGGAATTATGTGATCAAAGATTTGTCCTTTCAGTTGAAGATTAGCAAATGTAAATGTTTAAGGAAAAGATACTTTTTTTTTAGATCAGTAGACTAGACGGTCAAATCCCCTAAGGGGATCCTGGTAGAGCGGGTGGAGGGGGGGTTCGAACCCCGCCCTCTACCTAGATGTCCACTGCCTTTAGCCAACAGGCTAACATAAGCGGGACTTTAAGGAAAAGATACTTGAAGAAGGGTGTAGATGGTTAATACATTAATTACACATTGCTCTTTTCAGGAGAAACTAGTGATACAAGTATTAATTATATTCATTGCAGGATTTAGTGCCCTATTCTATCAAGAAAATCCCAATGTGTCTGTCTACTTTGTTTTGGGATAAAATGAGAAAGAAAAGGAAGATATCTGAAAACTTCAATTTAAGATTCCTATCTTTGAGAGCGCATGTGGAATACCATTTAATTTTGAACTTCTGTCAGAAAATTGGATATATAATTATAGCTTCTTCTTAGTTTTTTTTTTTTTTTTTTGATGAGCCAAACGCAAAATTATGGTAAAAAATGTTACTTTTATAAATGCTAAAATAGAGCCAGGATCCTCATCCAATTCTATTTTTAAGATGACCTGAATGGTTCTTTTAGGATTTATACTTACATGTTAGGAGTTCTTTTAGGATTTATACTTACATGTTAGGAGTTAAGTACGTACTTGGTTTGCACTTTGTCCAATGAATGTTCTATCAAGAAGGAACGAATTTGTGAGAAGTAAATAAAACTATTGTCTTCTGTTCACTGTGTGCTAACCATTTGGATGGTTGTAGGCTTTTGAAGATGCCGAGCTCCCTAAACTCAAGGAAGAGAAACCAGGGCTTACACATAATCAATACAAGGACATGATATGGAAGCTATGGAAGAAATCTCCCGACAATCCTCTTAACCAGGTACATTTTGGAACATTTGTCCTCAACTATTGTGGTATGATTCTTAATATTGTTTTATCACTTTTAGCTACCAGCCTGTCCCTGAAATTTCTCATATCTGACTGTAGAATGTATGTTTACTTTTAAACTCTGCAACTGCATATCCTATAAGTTAGTTTCTTGATTGTTGAATTTGACTACAGCAGACTGATGTTCTGTTATTGTGTTTAATTTCATCAATCATTGCATATCATGTTCATTCTCTAGATAATGTACCATTTTTTCTTATGTGTTCATTAATCAGGTTGAGTGAATGACACAATTATGTCACAGTTAATTTGCAGATTACTGATTGTTAAGCCCCTAATCATTTGAAAAATTTTGGTAATTTCTGGTATGTGATTAACGAAATTGCTTACTGAGCTGCAGTCTCTGAAGCTCATTTATTGTTTGAGGTGCAGATTACGGAGTGAAAGCTACTGCATTTTCAAACTAGATAGTGGGCAAAAAGAAGCATTGAGGTTTATTTTGAGGGAGCGATCCCTTGATCATACTGTGAAGGAGATTATGCAAGTTTAGGAGCGTGTATTGCTTACAACTTATATCTACTTGTTGGCCTACAGAATTTGGAGTGTCTGCTCGTACTGTAAAAAAACCTTACTCAATTAATAATGCTATCTACTACCCTTTGGGCCCAAGTGGGGCTCTTCTTATCCTGTTGCTGTTACACTGAACTTGATAAGGTATTTTCTTCTTTTCACTTCCTTTTCCGAGGCAGCAGAGAATTGAATGGTGTATATGCGAATAATTAATTGTTATGAATTCTGCATGTTGGAACTGTGCCTCTTATTTGGCCAAAAGCTCTATTTCACCCCTAAAGTTTACCCTTTTGGCTCATGACACCCCTCAACTTTCATTTTAACCACTAGCACCTCTGATCTTTAATTTTTTGACCCATTTCACCTTTGAAATTAATATTTTTAGCTCATAAAGCTTATGACTTGCCAGGGTGTACAAATGCGTGAATATCACGCGATTCAGAGAGAGTAAGTCAAAAAAATTGTTGACTCACATATATAAATAATAAAACACATAGAAGAATATAATTTCTTCTTTGGAGTAATTCATCAAACAGGTGGTGAGCCGTTCTTTGGAGCAATGCTGCCAGGCCCCCTTGTTTCCATTTCTACAAGATACATATTCTACAACCCATCACAATGCAACAAAGTTTTATTATTTTAAAGAGAATGAAAAAAAGAGATTTGTAGTTCAAGATATTTGCATTTGGTTAATGGATTTTAATGTTCCATGCCAGTGAAGTTTTCCGGTTTATTATGCTAAATTCTTGCTGCCAATAAAATTGGAATTGGAATTTGGAGGAGTTCAATTTTTCTTCTTCTATTTCTACTTGTTATTTATAAAGCAAATGAGAAGGACAATTCTGGCTAGTGGTATTATTAGATTTTTTTTCTCTCTCTCTGTTGGCTATAATCATCACAATAATTAAAGAATTGTATCTCCGCCTGGCTGGTTGTGCCAAAAGAAAAGGCAAACACAAAACAGAAGATATCTATCTGCAATTGTTCCATCATCACTTTATTTCCATCAAATTTTGCCAGCCGGCAATGGAGCACAACAGCAGCTTGTGATTGTCAACTCCTTTCATACAATATTTAGGCACACTTCACTTCATGTCGCAAGCTGCTCCTTTTTCTAATCTAAGTCTAACTGTAGTTCCCCACTTGTCTTGTCTTGTCTTGACAATTCTCATAATCGTCTGGTAAAAATATAGGATTATCAAATTAATTTAAGTACTCTCTCTTGGTTACTGATTTGGGTTTTGGTTAGCTTAGGGCAGAGAAAGGGGACACTTTCTTTTCGCTATTTGGTTAACTTGGGGTAGAGAAATGGCAAAAGCTTCTCTTTGTTGAAGACGATGAAAAGCTTCTCTTTGTTTCCTAATTTTTGATGTAAAATTTCTTTTTAGTCCCTTACTTTTATATTTATTTCTTTTTGGTCATTAATTAGTTGGCTTGTTTCAATTGGTCCACGTTATCAGCTAATATCCATGAGCGTGTGACACACTCGCTGAACTTGGGGTTAAATAGGTTATAAATAGAAGATTAGAGGTACTAGTGGTTAAAATAAAAGTTGAAGGGTGTCATGGGCCAAAAGGGTAAAGTTCAAGGGTGAAGTAGAGCTTTTGGCCCCTCTTATTTTATCCTGTAAAATAATCATATACTGGTTGACATGTCGCTTTTTGGTCAGTAATGATACATGTTGTCATTTGTCACCTTTATGACTTATGAGTATTGCCTGCACCATTGTCCTGACATATTGGTAAATACATGTTGATGTTCTATTCATCTTCTTGGCTTGAACCACCTTTTTTTTTTTTGGCCTTTTTAAGTCTCCTCAGGCCTTTAACTTCCTCATGGACTTCATACCGGATCAAAATTGGCACAATACCGTGCGCACTAGGGAAGTGTAGTACATGGAGATTTGTGTAGTTTATTGCATTTGTTAGGCGTCCTGTTATTTAACCTTTATTCTTATGCACCACATTGTATGGATTGAATCAATTGTATATGAAGATAGCTTTTGCTAGCTCTGATAGCTTTCGATATTTTCTCTCAACTGTCACTGTTCGTCCCAGTTCTATATGAAGATAACTTTTGATAGCTCTGATAGCTTTTGATATTTTCTGTCAATTGTCACTGTTCATCTTCTTCCATCTTCTTGTTTGTTCCGGTTGTGGGTGGTTTTTGGTCCTTCTTGGACCAAAAATCACTCCACTCTTGTTCTTTTCTTGTGTTTTGGTGTGTTTTTGTGTTTTCTTTTCTTGTGTTTGTTTTTCCTTCAGGGTTGTTGTCTTCAATAGATCCCATCCAAAGGCAAGACAACCATCGGCCTGGCTTTATCTGGCTGCATCGTCTTCTCTTCCGTCGCCAACTTCCTATTTTTGTGGTACTTGACCGGGCCATCCTCTGCTCTTCCGTCACCCCACTGAGCTATGGAGCCTTCTTCCTCCTAATGAAGACAGGCAGACCAGAGCTCATGTAGAAGGCAGGATCCGGATGGGCAGCAGTTTGCTTTGGCTTTTTCCTGTTGTTTTTGTTTGTTTGTTTGGTTTGTTTTTGTTGTTGTTGTTTTTGTTTTGTTTTTGTTGGTTTTTACTTAGTTTTTCTTTCTAGTTTGTATTGTAAATTATTTACCATCATTAGTCTGCTCTGTTAGACTTAAAGTGGTCCTCAGCTATAGGATCCCTAAGTTGATAATAGTTTAGTCGGTGTTCTTTGTGTCTCTTTGTATCGGGTCGGGTTGTGAGAATTTTGTATTGGGTTTAACCTACTCATGTTCCTCTTGAAATGAATGCTACAATTCATCTTGATCAAAAAAAAAAAATTAATTGTTTTGTGCAAAGCGTCCATCAACATTAAAATTTTACACAAATTCTCCAGTAAAGTTGCTAAAAATTTTAGTGTTTAACATAAGCCAAGTTGTAGAGAAATTTCTGATGGAAATTTATTTTCTACATAATATATAAACTAGCAACTTGAATATTCAAATAATACGTGGCAGGTTGGTTATTGCTCAAGAAGGTGGATGCATTTTAAACTATATGCTTGTATTATCAGTATTGTCTTTGGAGCATTTAACTTGTAAAATAGCTCTTGTAAAATGGTTCAGTTTACAATATGAATTGTTGACAGAACTGAACTGAAGTATTGAAGGGCACATACGCATGTTGCTGTGTTTTTCATTTTTCATTCATAAAATTTTGAAATTTGTTGATTGAATTTTAGATGGCAAAAATATATAGTGATGACAAAAGGAATATGCATGTCATTTACACTTTGTCATGATAGTTATGATACTGAAATATTAAATATGATCTTATGAGTTATAGTCAAAAGTTCCTTAGTAAAGCTCTGTAAGGAACTTTAAGTTTTAATTTTAGGGATAATGGTCCCTTTTATCCAGAACTATAGACCAATTTTCTTAATTATCCTATCCTTTAAAAATTATCAATTTATATAGTAAACTTTTCGATTTGTTTCCAATTTATCCTAATTTCAAATGGCATGTGGAATTGCTGATGTGGAATGATGACATGGCTCAATTTTGCTGACTATGGTGACACATCAATACGACGCCGTTTTGATGTGGAGAATGAAATGATCCCTTTTATCCAGAACTATAGGCCAATTTTCTTAATTATCCTATCCTTTAAAAATTATCAATTTAGATAGTCAACTTTTCGACTTGTTTCCAATTTATCCTAATTTTAAAGGGCATATTGATGTGTTACCAATACCCAACCCCACAACAATCGCCACAAAAACTCCACCATTAAACGACATAACAGCCAGAATCAACAAATACCCAATTATTGATTTCACTCCCACGATCTTGGACCAAAGCAAAGGCTCTTCTCCCCCCCTATCCGGAGAAGAGCCGGACGCAGCAACGATCTTGAGTTTCACGCAGCAGTTTTCAAGTACTTGGTACAAGGCGGGGGCGATTACACAAGCAAGAAGAGTTAAAGCGTAGCCAAGCCATGTCTTGGTTTTCCATGAATCAAAAAGAAGAGTTACCTCTTTGCTCCAATAAAAGGTCATGTGCATCATCTTTGTGTTACTTTGTGGGTCGATGACTCAGTGAGTTGCGGGAGGAGGCGAGTTTTAAAGATAAAAAAAATAGATTCATTCTCCACATCAAAATGACGTCGTATTGATGTGTCACCACAGTCAGCAAAATTGAGCCATGTCATCATTCCACATCAGTAATTCCACATGCCATTTGAAATTAGGATAAATTGGAAATAAGTCAAAAAATTGACCGTCTAAATTGATAATTTTTAAAGGATAGGATAATTAAAAAAATTGGCATATAGTTCTGGATAAAAGGGACCATTTCATTCTCCACATCAAAATGGCGTCGTATTGATGTGTCACCACAGTCAGCAAAATTGAGCCACGCCATCATTCCACATCAGCAATTCCACGTGCCATTTGAAATTAGGATAAATTGGAAATAAATCGAAAAATTGACTATATAAATTGATAATTTTTAAAGAATAGGATAATTAAGAAAATTGGCCTATAGTTCTGGATAAAAGAGACCATTATCCCTTAATTTAATTATAAGATTAAATTGTTGAAGTGAACAAGTAAAAATTGAAAAAATTAATTAAAAGTCAACCAATGAAGTGAGCGATAGGGCCAAAGATTGGGTAGTGCAGTGAAATGGCAAGCTTTTTTAATGGTGTTAAAAGTTCGTTGATTCAATTTTTGTTCGCACAATAGGAAATTTTTTCTGTTAGATTTTTAAAAAAAAAGTAATTTGAGTAGTCAAATGGCAAAATTCTCTGTGGTATAACTACTTATAGGTTCGATTCTTAATCACACCATAATGGTGAAATTCTCTGTGTGTAATGTTTGTAGGTGTAATAAATTTTTGTAACCAAAGCTTGGCCTAATATATGCTTTTCTATTTGAAATCATTGTCTGGTAATTTTTTTCCTGGTTGGAGAAAGAAAATTTGGCTAGGATATTATATAAAAAATATTCTGAACCATGAGAGTTAATTAAGGTGGTTCGGTTAGATTACTGCAGTTGAAGAAAAAGTGTAGTTGGACACAATAAAGATGACCCTACTAAATATAAACATCATTTCGCTGGTCTGTCTCTATAATACCCAGGTCACACTCGTACCATTAAACACTCAGGTCGCACTCGTATTAAACGACTGGTACCAATCATTTTAATTTGTTCTTTTTGGCTTGGATGTTCTGAGATCCAAAGATCAAACACTTTTTTGCCACGGTTAAAATCCTGAATAATTAAGCAGTAAGTGAATTCATTTATCAACTAAACTAACACTTGATTTCAATGGTGAGGCCAACCTTGGCATAAGTGTGGGCCAATTTGTTGGTTGTAAACGAGCTGGGTTGTAAACGAGCTGAGTTGTAAATGAGCTGAGCCGAGCCGAATCGAATTTTGACTAGTTCGAATTTGGTTCGTTTATAATCAAATCAAGCTTATTATGTCACTCGGTGTTTGCGAGTTATTCATGAATTTAAATAAAACTAAATAAATTTAAATAAATTTTAAAAAATACAAATTATATATCAAAAAAGTTAAAATAAATTATATACTAAATAAATTATAATATATTTAATAAAATTTTGATTTTATTCTAATAATATATTTTTTAAATATCTTTTACATTAAAAGTTTATATATTATACATCTAAAATCAAATTATTAATACGTTAGAATTACGAGCCAGCTCATAAGTTATTATTTAAGTTTGTTCACCAGCTAAACTTTATATAGTTTGATCGGGTAAAATGTACCATTAGTCACCAAACTTTGTTCGAAATTTCATTTTGGTTCCAAAACTTTAATTTATTACTTTTTAGTTACTAAACATTAATTTGGATAACAACGACAGGTTACCAATAAAATTCAGTCTAAAATTGCTTAAGTGGCACGTCGGAGATACCACGTCTAGCCCACGTCACGTGCCACCTAAACTCTTTAGGCCACGTCATTCAACTTATTGTAGGGTAAAATGTACCATTAGTCACCAAATTTTACTCGAAATTTTATTTTGGTTCCAAAACTTTAATTCGGTTTGGTTTAAACCGACTGGTTCGGTTTCTAAAAATAAAAATGTTAATTCGGTTTAAACCGTACCGAATCGAAATATATTCAGTTCAGTTTTTAGAGTTAACAATATATTAAATTGAACGGAATCGAACTCATAGTATATTCTAAAATTTTATGTATATTTATAGTTCGGTTTGATTGGTTTATTACTAATATTTTAAATTTTATTAATAATATTAGTTTCTAAATACATAAAACTCTTAATAAAATTATTTATTATCCAAAAAATCCTAACAAAAAATATTTAAATATATTTTAGAGAATCGGTTTATTTGATTTTTTAAAAAATTAATAAATATAATAAATATAAAAAATTAACATTAATATATTTTATAAATCTTATTAGAATATTGTAAAATTACATAAATAAAATAATTTTAAAATTAAAAAAGTGAAAAAAAAATGAAAAAAGAAAAAATAACCGAACCAAAATAATTCGGTTCGATTCAACCCATATTTTGGTTTGGTTCGATTTAAACCGAAATAGATTCAGTTAAGTTCGGTTTTAGACATTTTTAAACTGAACCGAACCGACATTGGTGGCACATGACGTGGCATCTCCGGCGTGCCACGTAAGCAATTTTGGCCTGAATTTCATTGGTAACCTCTCGTTGTTATCCAAATTAATGTTTAGTAATTAAAAAGTAATAAATTAAAATTTTGGAACCAAAATGAAATTTCGAGCAAAGTTTGGTGATTAATAGTACATTTTACCCTAGTTTGATCTCGATTCATTTATTGAACGAACAAGTCAAATTTCGAAGAATTTGCTAGCAGCTCAACACAACTCATTTACAGCTTTACTAGTTGGGTGGAATTATTTAAATTTGCTTACAAAGTTCATGTATTATCGTGTGAAGCTAATAAGTGCAGCATTTCCATAGATGATTAATAGTTTAGCAAATCCGATAGTAAGATATTTCGTACAAAGCAATAAATACGTTCACGCCTAATTGCCCATGTCGGCATCAGTTACAGAGCTTCAGTACCTCAGAACTGAAAAATAATGCTTCTTGACTAGGCAGAATTGTTCACGATGACTGGGGGATTAAGCTTGGAATGGAAAATATTTTCACTCCTGAGGATAAAAACAGTGAAGAGGAGGACAATTGTTGTTGGCCTAAAGTCAGATAACGATGGCAGAGAAATGCTGCTGAGATTGCTCAATGTAGTGGTTAAGCCAGGGGATACTGTGATAGCCGTTCATGTTCAAGAACCATTTGATAGTTTTGATTTCAACAGTTTCCATATCCATGAAGATCTTTGCAAGTCCAAGCAGGTACAACATTTTGAGATAGATGAAAATATTATATTTTTACTACTTTTCTAATGATTTCTTTTTTCTAAATTTGAAGGTGGATTTCCTGATAAGAATTTGCATTGGAAACTCTTTCGTTTCAGAATTAAGTCAGCAAGTACGCATCAACTATGCAACCATTCTTGCAATTGGATGCAGCCTTCCAAGGTAATGGGGCTCATGCGTATGCTCAAGCTTTTGTTCAGTAAATCTGTCTCGCTCATTGAAGAGCCACCCAAACGCTAGACCTTTTAGTTGGATATGCTTGGTTAAACATCAAAGAACCATTGTTTAAGGATAGATTTCAATATCTCTAACATGTGATGGCTTTGGTTGTGTTTCAGGCCTAAAGAATCAGTAATCAGTAGTTTGCTGAAAGGGCTGCCCCCAACTTGCAGCCTCCTGGTCATTGATAATGTTGGAAGAATTAAACTCTGGAGGCAAGGAACATCACAAGAAGGCTCATTTCACGTACTCCTCAGATCATCTACATCGTCTTCATCATCAGACACAAGTTACTTTCATCAAAACATAACTGCTAAGTTACCAACGAAAACCTCTTCCTTGACACCACCAACAACAATGCTACAAAGTGATAGTAATAAAGGAATGCACGACCTAAGAAGAGCAATTGAGGTTCCAGACTTCGCAAAGAGACCACGTCATGAATTAGTACTTCTGGGATCTGAGGAATCTGTCAAGCTTTTCACGTTGCATGAGCTCTATTTGGCTACTGATAATTTCAGTCCTAAAAGGGTGATTGGAGAAGGTGGGAACAGTAAGGTGTATCGAGCAAACTTCCAAGACGGTCAAGCTGCAGCAGTAAAGGTCCTAAATACCACACACTCTTCAACAGATAATCTTCTCCAGGAAGTTGAGATTTTATCCCGCATTAAACATGATAACATTGTTAAGATAATTGGGTACTGTGATGATGAGGATATGCAAGTAATTGTGTATAATCTGCTGAAGGGAAGCTTAAAGCAAGAATTGAGACAACTTAAGTGGCAGGAGCGAATGGAAGTCGCCATTGGTGTGGCAAAGGCATTGGAGTACCTTCACCATTCTTTCAACCCTCCGATCATTCATAGAGACATCAAGTCATCTAACATTCTTCTCTCTGATAATTGCCAGCCACAAGTAAGTTCTGTTCCAATTTACTATCAAAATGTTCAGAGATCACCTTCTCAATCTTATAATTTTGTGTTTAGGATGATTCCATCTAATTTCTTTTGCAACATTTAAGAAAGCTCTTGAACAATGTTCTTGTTTTTTCAGCTAACAGATTTTGGAGCAGCAATTGTATACAACAAATCAGAGCAAAATCCAGCTAACATAAAGCCATCTGATGTTGTTGGAACATTTGGTTACTTGGCTCCAGAGTACATTATGTATGGAAAGGTAGATGAGAAGATCGATGTTTATTCTTATGGCGTTGTACTTCTGGAACTTATTACTGGGAGAGAGGCTATTCAAACAAACCAGCATGCAAAACAAGAAAGCTTGGTGCTTCGGGTAAATATAAGATTTCATCTGAGATTTGCAGGCAAGGTCTTTAATGTTTTTACATGAATTAAGGATCCTTTTTGTTAATGTTTTTCCTCTGAGATTTGCAGGCAAGGTCTTTAATGAGTTCGGGCCTAGTTGAACGTATGATTGATCCTCACTTGAATGGAGATTATGTGGAGGAAGAGATGGAAGCAATGAAGTTTGCAGCACGCCTCTGCCTCTTGCCTTCTAGGAGGCCAACAATGAAAACCGTAAGTTCTTTCCTTTTCACCTCTTATTGGTAAATTTGGGTCATTGCATTCTGTATGATATTTCTATCTGCATCACCAATGTATTCTAGTGATTGTTTTAGTTAACAAGGTTTGTTGGTGTACTATTTTGAGCAGGTATTGAAATTATTTGAGGAGCCGGGATATTGGCTAAAGATGCAAAGAGAGAGAGATGAAGCTTTCCTGTGGAGACAGGAAGAACCAGCTATTGATGATGCTTTTTCCATGGATGATTTCTATCATTAAATATTATTAGTTGAAATATAAGCCTACTGAGCATTCTACCCATGAACAACTACCAACTTGGGCTGATTGCTGCTATTGAATAAAAAGCCTTCTGGCTGCTGTACCACAAATTATGCATATAAATAAAAAAGAAACTGCTGTTCTATTTGTAATATAGACAGGCATCAGCAGTAAGTGTGCTAGATTGTGTAAATATGGATGCCTCTGAAAGAAGAATCATTTTATTTTTTCTGATACTTGCAAATGGATGATTAGATGCATTATTATTCAATGTAAAACATATCATAAAATGAAATTGAGTTGTTTGCTTGTTGGTATACAATTCATTTAGCTGCAAAATAGGGGAGAATGACTCCTTCATTAGGTAACAGTATTAGGACTATCTTAGCTAATTAAGCTTCAGCCAACTGTTCGAAGTTAATGGGGCCTACAAATGGCGGCTTGCTGGTATATAGTGTTGTGGCCGCCAACCATGAAGCCTTCTGTGTTGGATGGAACAAATCCCAGAACAAATATTCCTTTCGATTCGAACAGAATGATGCATTTGGACCGCAAGGTGTCTTTGCATCTCCACAGCATGGATTTTTCACATCATTGAATCCTGAAAAATATTTTAGCAAATTTAAGAATAGTTCAAACATATGATCTATGAAGTGTTTAACTGTAAGAGAAGTGATCTTCAGATTGAACAGCTTACCGAATGGACTTGGATTGTCTATTACATTTATAGTCATCTCATAAGCATTTCCAAGGGAATACTTCATGTCTGTGCACTCTGAGCTGAGCTTGATCAAGATGGCATTAATTACTGAGTAAAAATCTCTAGCAAGATCATTCAACCCCTCCAAACAACCTCCTGTAGTGTTCTGAAACCTTTGGGATGGACAACAACCAATTGGTGGAACACTTATAATCCCAAACTTCCTCGCACCTAATTTGTACAGGTTCTGCATTTCAACATGAGTTCAGGTTTAAGGTTTCAATTCTTAGTTAAGGGACTAGCTTATATCAAACGTATGACTGAATTAGTTAAATAAAGAGGTCTCACCAGTAAGTAGCTTTCGTATAGAGCTCCTAAAGTAGCTAAGAACTCTTCTTTTGGAATGGTACTGTTTGTCAGATAATACCCAAAAATGTCATTGCTTCCTACGCTGATACAGAACAAAGAATTTGCGAGAAAAGATTCAGTACTGGCTTGACCCTTAGTAGTTAACAGTTGACTGTAGATTACGGAAAATTGTTCTAGCTGCTCTCCTAGTGGGATCACATTCTTTTGGCCATTGGGTAGCTGAAATAAGAGAGAATAAAAAATTACCAGAAGAATCAGAGAATAAAAAATCACCAGAAGAATCATACATGAATTAATGTATTTGAACATAATTGAGGGGCCAATAATTCAGGCGAAAGCTAGATATGTAGCCTTACATTTCCAGTGGTGTTAAGAATGCCAGAGCCTGCAGAGGCAAAGTTTGCTCCCCTGAAGCTTGGTCTCTTGATAAATTTAGTGTTGTTCAGTAGATTGAAGAAGGGTAGTGGACTTCTCTTGAACCCCATTAGCTTAGCTGACAACAAAACCATAAAAAGGAAATGCTACGTTAATTTTCATTTGATAGGGTTAACCATTAGTTTAGTGGGAAAGTATTGCCTACACGGAGAGTATGTTGGATGACAGACGCATATTTATTAGTGGAATATATGTCAATCATCTAATATCAAAGTACAAAATAATTAAAACACATGTCAATCAACTATATGTGATGGTGTATATGCAAGAATCTAGTTTAACATCCGCCTCTCTTTTAACCTCAAACATTGAGTTAATGTATACACATTAACTTAACCACATGAATGCTAATTTCTTTTCTTGTAAAGGTTCGGCATTGAACCTGTAACCTTTACGACCTACAAGTAGTTGCAAGTAAAATGTATAACAATTAGTGTTTTAGCTTAAGACGGACCGGCTTAGAAATCGGCATCACGGTTCAAAATTTCACTAAATGCTAAAGAAAAGAGAAAGTATGGCAGTTGAATGCTAATGCTAATGCAAATGCAAATGCGTAGTGTTTGACACAGATAGTTGTTCTTGGATGGAGAGACGAGGTATACTAACCAAGAGAATCAGCACTGTTAAAGCCATTGCTGAACCTTCCAGTTGGTCTAGAGAAAGGAAAATCAATGCCATAAGGAGGAAAATCAGCCTTATCAACATTTCCAGGCAAGAAATTGTTGGTTCCAACATCAGCTGTTGAATCACCTAATATGAAAACAGCAGGCACTTCTTGTGCATTTGCCAAGTTAACAACTACCATAGCCAAGCTTAGGAATAGAACAAATATTTTCTTCCCCATGAGGAAGTGATCAAGAGGATACATAATTTGCTTGCAAGTACTATCTTTCCTGCAATCTTCTTTTTGTAATAAAACCTTCACTCAGGATCTGATTAGCAAATATTGGCGTATTAATTTATATGCAAAAATAGTTTAGGACAAAACAGAAAACTGGCCATTGGGCGGTTGCTTTCTGGCAAGAAGTGCAATGTTTGCAACAGCTACAAGCTTTAATATTAGGCGATTTGTCCTATCTATTGCTGGATTGACCATGTCAAAATTTGTTGTGTGCTTTACCATATGAATCACAATGCTGTAAATTAGTTTACTAATATTTTTATATATGTCCATTGTATTAAACGATCTTACAATTACAACATAACATTAGCTCAGCACTGTCGTGGTGAGTTTGATTAGACTTAATTTGTTAATTTCATCTTTTGTTGCCAAATTTATATGCTGAAGAGTGGGCATGGAAGATACACTTAATTTTATTGCAAAAAATCATCAAAATTTTGTATTAAAATGAAGTAGAGGCAATTTTTTAGTCCATAGTCTGAGCCACGAGACATTTTTAAAGCATAAATTTACTGTACTTTTAGAAATATTGTTTTAGCTTAGTGATAAGATAAAAGTGCTTTAAAAATGGAAATTAAATTGCAAGTCTCTAATGTTAAAATTTTCTTTTATTAATATCCGAGTATAATTTTCTGTACATTATTTTTAAAAATTATTAGCCTCAAAAAATAGAAGATGCATGTAAAAGAAACAAGATTTCAATAGTGAAATTTAAATGTTAAATTCAACTAATATAAAAAGGGGAGGGGTCGTTATCATCTTATCATCAGCTTCTTCTAACACAAAAAAAAAGAGTAAAATCTCTTAATTTTTTTTTGTCGTCACCAATTTTTAAAATTAATTTTTACTTAATTTGAAAAGAAAAAATTTATCCTTTGTTGTGCAATTTAATATAAACATTAATAAAAAAAATCTATTAAATTGATCAAATTAGACTTTATAAGTTATTAGTAAAATTTTTAAGTTTTTTCCATTGAAAAATGTGCATACAACCCCATTCAAAAAAGAGTACAAGTGACGGTATTAAGGAAGTAATTAAATGACCACAAACAAAAGGAAGTAATTAAATGTTAATTCTATTATGTAACGACATATATATGAGACTTACATTAGATTTGCATCAGCAAAAACAGCAAAATGATTAATTGGATAATTTTACCTTTACACTAAAAAGAAGTCAGAGTCGAACTGGATTTATCGACAGGTTAAAAAAAATGAATGATTAGATTAAGTTACAATCAAAGATGCTACCGTCTTGCATAAGATGGTGAAATAGAAATTTTGATCGGATTCAGTCTGGAATGAATCTAGGTGTGGTACTATGTAGACATAATTGTATGATAGAAACAAAGTGACCCGTTTGACTTTGTCCTTGTGTGCATCTTTTCTCAATGTAACTATGTAAATCTATACTTATTTTCCAATAATCACAAGGGAATCACACATTCAGTAAACAACAATACAACCAGCTAACACCGCATAAAATAAATAAAATATATAGTAATATTTATTTTGATTTGGTTTCTAAAACTTTAGATAAAGGCTACATTGATCATTAAAACTACATTTATTATTATTATTATTTTTTGACAATTCAACAAAATTTTTCAATAAAATACAGAAATATTTTAAAACTATAATGTTAATTTATTATTATAATTTTAGCATAAAAATTTAGAAAGCTGATAGTATATTGTATGCATATATATACAATATACTATTAGCTTTCTAAATTGATTCAAAAATACTAAGTGTACTAAGTGTAATTTTTAGGATGAACTTGATTTTTTTTCTTTTTTACAAAGTTCAGAGGCTAAATTGATTAAAAAAAAGTAGAAAAAAAATAATAATATGTATACATTTTTTGTTAGAAAAAAATGTTCAATATTTGTTATTAAGTGAAATGCATAAATTCATCATAAATCACGAGAAAAAATTATATCATTGTAAAAACCAAATACATAGTTTATATAAAAAGAATGAGACCCTGAGATAGGATCATACAGATTTTAGCTGTAAAAGTTTAATAAGTACTTTGGCACAAACTTGTCTACAGAGGTCTTGTAGTTTTGCCGCTCGCCCTACCGCAAAGAAGGGCATTCTTTGGGATGGGATATTCATCTCTAACTGACATTACAGGTGAGTAAACACGCAGATAAAATTGTTGGCCCAGATACTGCCTTGCCCAAAATTCAGTCCTCACATTCCACATTCCTACGTTATCAAGTGCCACATAAATAGCAGTCCATGACTTCGGATACACCTGCACCCACATAAATTGCAAATCAGATGCCAAACCAAAAGAAATATTCTTACAAGACTCCTAATCTCCAAATGCATTATATCCAATGAGGCCTAGACCAATTTATTTAAGTCGAGGCTTCTGAAAAGGTTCAAGATCAAATCCCCGAGGCACTACCAAGATAATATTTGAATATCATCAAGGACTGGGTGGATCTCATTTGTGTATATAAAACATTTGGTATATATTGAATGTAATACAGTCCGAGTAGGAATGCTAAATGGTTTTTTTTTTTACGGCAAAAAAAAAAAAAAATCGTTATACTTGAAAAGAAAAGAAAAGATCTAACCTGTGTAGTGCACCGTGAAACTGCATCCCTGAGATTGTATTGACCACGACTGGCCGGTGTCCACACTCCTCCATCCATCCTGCATTGTTCACACGCAAGTTGCTGATCAGGGTTTGATTCTTAGTGAGCTTGAGACAATTGAATCAATTATGGAAACTCTAGTCTTACCCAACAACCCAGAAGGAGTATCCGTCAAGATGCCAGCTCTGGACAATGTTCTCGTGATTCTGAAACACAATCTCCACAAAAGCTCTAAAATCAGCGCCCATAACAGAAGTGTCATGATACATCTTCTTGCCAGTTGGATAATCTGAAATGCTTCCAACCCGGAAAACACCTCCAATCTTGAAGTAATCAGCAAGTTTAAGAGGAGTGTCAGCAGGGATAAATGACACACTATTAACCGCATATCTTTGCTTGCCATTAAGTTGAGCAGCGGAGCTCTCTAGCTTGATTGTTCTGCTGATGTTTATTAGTCCATAGTGGTATGATCCTTGAGGATTTGGTCTAGGTCCACTTGCTGTAAGGTTCGTTCTGTTAATGAAGTTGTACATGTTAGTCCAATCCATTATTGAATTTTCAATATTATGATATAATAATAAGAAAGACGAGTACCTAATAGAACGAGCCTGATTAAGAGACCAATCGATCTGGGTAGTCGGTCCGCCAGGAATGGGGCCGGACACTTTCTTGGCAGAGTTGCTGTAGTGAAGAATGGCAGTGGTGGTAAGGACCTTGTTGGTGAACCGAGTTGAGACAACAATGTAGTAGTCTTGAGGTGTCTGATCAGCTGTGACTAGGACTGAGTAAGATTGGCCTACATGAACATCCAATGAAGAATAGGTTGTCTGGACTGTGTGGGTTCCTTCGACTTCAACCAGCTTCATCTTGTGCCCTTGAATGCGAAAATTGAGTGAATTCTGAAGCCCAACATTAGATATCCTGAGCCTGTAAGTTTTCCCTGAAAATTGCAAAAGACTTATTGAGTGTAAATTTACACTTGTTTGAAGTGTTAATGTCGTCCTAAGTGCACAGGTCAAACAACGAAATGATAAAAATTTACCTGGTTCAAATGTGAAGGTTGTAGCATTGGGTCCACGGCCATTGATAAGAATTCCATCAGGGAAAGGAAGCCTGTGACCACGATCTAAAATGGCCTTCAATTTCTGAAACACATGCAGTTTGTCAATATGGCTTACTGTATATTTTATAGGAAATGCTCTAAATCATACTAAACAACAAATTAATTGACTGAATTAATCAGTAATCAACTTAAGACAAGATTTGTTAATTACCGTGTGGTTTGTTTTGTACCAATCTCCAATAAGCACAGTGAAATCGCCGGCAGGGTCAGCGAATGGAACAGGAATCAATGGCCTGCTAAGGATCCGGATGCCACCAAAGCCACCAGCTGCTTTGTGGAAGGCAAGAGATGGGAAGTAGAAAAAGCTACCAATTTGGTCTTTGACTTGTAATGTATAAGTGAAGTTCTTGCCTGGAGGGATTGGACAAGTTGTTCCATACACTCCATCTTGATATGAATTTTTTCTCTGTTGAACTCCATTCCTGCCCCCAATTTACCAATTAGTAATATCATCAACTCTTATAGCATCATATAAAGGCAAAGTTCTACTTCACAATTTCATTTTGATTTAAGTTGCTACTTAAGGGGAAGTTTAGCAGTAAAGTTGACACTTTATTTATTTATTTTAAATTTTTTATAGTTATTTTTAGAATCGTCAATCTTTAGAAAGAAAAATAATTTGTCATTACTTTTTATTTGATTTTAAATTTCATTTGTTAATTATGTAGAAATGCCATGTACATATACAAGCATATCGATGACACAATAAAATAAGGGAAAAAAATGACATAATTAAAATAGTTCTCTAATTAATGAATTGAATGGGTCTATTGATTGAAAGACTTGAAAGCCACTAGCTAAAGAATTAATGCGCATAAAAGAAAAAAGTTAGAAATTTACATATAAATTTTGAATAAAGACCCTTGACTTGTGACAAGCAATCACATTTTTGAAGAAGAAAAGTAATGCCAAAATTAGGTTTCATAGCACTTTACAGTTGTTTTCTAATGCATCACTATCTGACCCAACAAGCAACACCAACAACTAAAAGCAAGCACAAAGGTAAATATTTGTGTAAGTACAGCTAGCTAACATCACATCTACGATTCCACAAGAATTAATGTTGGATTTAATTCCATCACACAAGGCCCCTCTTGGATTCCAGTCATAGCTTTAGCTTAAGTTGCCAAATCTTTCATTTTCTAGATCTCTAATTAATTATATTTAACTTTCTATTAGTACATACGTATAGCACATATTAATTACATCATTTTGAAATAAAAAAGTTTCACAATTTTTTTTATTTAAACCGCCAGCATTTAGCGCGTACTAAATTCTATTTAATTAATTCAGTTTGAACTAGATCGAGAAATTCTATAGTTTTAATCTATATATAAAGTTTATATTATCTAGAAAATCAAAATATTAAAATATTAGATTATAAGAATTCTATAGGATTTTATTTTTTTCATTTTTGCATGTTCATAATGGAATGTTTTTGAGAATAATAAGGCAAATGCATGCCATTTTTGGTAAATATAAGTGTTACTTACTTGGCTCAATTACTAAAACCCTATAAGGTAATATGAAAGTGTGTTTAGTGGAGAAACCGCGTAAACTTGAACTAGAACACACAACATCACTACAATTGTGGACCTATGAATATACAATTTTAGACGCAAAACACATTAAAAGTGATGCCATCTTCTTCTTCTATTTGACATGCTATATTTTATCAAGTAATTGACCATCACTAATATAGAGATTAAAAATTGGAACAAGAACTAAATGTAATCATTCCTTTCTTGACCTAAAAAAAAAAGAATCAATAGTAAGCTCACCATGAAATGAGAAAAGGCTCCGGCAAACTATTATGAACATTTATGATAAGATTGTTGTTGGTGACAGAATATATATCAGGCCCTGGAAATTGCCCATTAATAAGAATCCCCTGCAATTTTAACAGACCACAATCAAGAAAAACGTAATCACATCATTATTAGATCATCAATTACATGACCAAAAAAATACAATCGTATATACAACACGAGACAAATTAAATCAACACATCAGATATGAATATATGCATATATATACACATACTTGCTGTTTAACCCCGAGGGGATAAATGTCGCCGTAGGTAACATTCCAGTCGAAAAATCTGTAAGGGTCCTCGGCACTTACAATAAGGAAGCTGCAGGTGAAAACACCACATACAAGTAATAGTTGCCAACCTATAGTTGCAACCATTATTAATTAATGAGCTTGAACAGTTTCAGGAATTGAGAAGAAGGTGAAGTGAAGAATTTAAAAAGAAATAGATTGCTGCAGGAAGAGAAGAAGAAGACGAAGAAGTCTTGATTTTGTGTAGTGAGCAGTGGTAACTGATAGATAGATAGGTGATGCCGTGATGCTGATGGACTTATTTAAGGTGGCAACGCAATGGAGAGGAGGGAAAGTTTTAAAAAATAATAATAATAATATTATTTCTTTATTAATATTATAATGGAAGAAAATTAACATCAGCGTGTCGGTTGGATAGTGTGTGGGGTATAATTGAAAAGCATAAATTGTAAAAATATTGACCTAATAGTTAGCCAAGTGATTTGCAAGACTTCTTTTCTTATAAAAAAAATATTTGATATCTTTCCCTAATAATAAAATAAAATTTTTTAGATGAATTATATAAAAATTGAATTGTTGATATTAAAATTGTTTGATGAAAAAATTTGTGTTATTGCATTTTTAAAACATCAAAATTTTGAATTTTTTCTATTTTTACTAACAATTTTTTTTAAAATATTTGTCTACAATATATTTCCATGTATTTATAATTTCTAATTTGTTACGAAAATACTTATATTATATTAATGGGAATTTTTTTTAAGTAGGCTCAATTTAAATGATTATATTGGATAGTGTATAATTATTATTTAGCATTATAATTGAAAATCATCTATCAACATAGAACATTTAAAAGATAATAATAGGTGTTCTAATTTAATTATGATATTTACATATAACATTATGCAATGTGTTAATAATTTTAATTTGTAAAATAACGCTTATATTATATTGTTAATGGAATTTTTTTTGGCAGACTCAATTTTAATAATGATATTGAATAGTGTATAATTATTATTGATCATCATAATTCAAAAAAAATTCCATAAATATATAACATTTTTAAAAAATAATATTTGTTATATAATATAATTAATAAAATATGTAATCTATAATTATGCATGTAGAAGGAATACCCAAGTAGAGGATGAAAGAAGGCAACCGCGTGTTGCGTTTTAAATTCACATGCATGTGGTGGTGGAATAGCAATTGGGCGCAAGCCCCGTGATTACTGTCGAGACACACGGACATTCCATGTGGATGTTTGCCTGATCAGCTGAACACGCCACCTTTCTGGGATCAGATGGCTTAGATTGTATCTGTTGTTGGACCCGCAAGGAATACAGCCTTGATGACAGAAGATAGGAATTGAAAATTTGATTTGTTTGACGCGCAAAATGCAAGTCCTGTTTGGGGACAGCAATGATAAAAGTGGCAAAATGGAGAGATTAGAAAGAGAGAAAAAAAGTTGTAACATGATTGGATTTTTGGATTCACATTTCTGTCCTAAAAACGTGTTTGTTTTTTTTATTTGTGATGTATTTGGATTGGGGTGTGGGAGTGATTTGTATTATTTATTTATTTTTGGTGTGAATCATTGGTATCTAGAGTAAATCACTGGTATTCAGAGTTCATTAGATTATGACTAATTCAATGCGATTTAGATAAAACCATAAGGGCGACAAAAATTTTTCAATTATAAATCTGCTCATGAATGCCAGATTGTCCACTATTATTTAAGTTTTGAACATAATTAAAGTCAATCATAGTAGATTGCTAAAAACTTGACTTGTAACTGTGATATTTCACACCGTTACGTGATAATTTCTTTTTTTTTTTTAAATTATAAAAAAGGTCTCCTATATGTAAGGCATGTAAATTTAAGAAAATAAAAATTGATATTTACCACGTAGTATGATAACAATATAGCCATCGTGCTACGCGATACATATCATTTTTCATCATAATATTAATACGCTCATGATTGAAAGGTCATTTTTAACTATTTCATTGGTGTTTGTAGTTCGTACAGGAAGTAGAGTGAGATAAGTAGCTTCACATCAATTTCACGATTTCATAAATTTTTAATGTGAATTCCATTATCTATACTATATATAACATAATAAATATAGGAAAAATATTTTTGGATGAAAAAGACATGCATTCTTTATTTAATAACAAAACTATTTAGATAACTAAATTGTAGCAAGTAAATTTGAATTTCAATTAAATTAAATCCTTTGATTGAAATTAATATATTAACTAAAATTTAAATTTAAACCAAAATTTTAACAATTTTAAATATTTAAAATTCTAAAATTTCAACTAAATAATTAAAATAAATAAAATTATAATAATAAGATAAAAATATATTTTATAGATTTAATCCATTAATCTAAACAGTATAAAAAAATTTAGAATTTATTTTATCTATAGTTATTTATTTATTATTATAAATTGTACTTTTACAAATTAAAAAAATTAATTTATTTTTTTTGCTACCATATGTTAAAAAAAATTAATTTTGATCTTTAATATATCAACATTACTTAAATTAATAATTTAATTAAATTTATGAAATTAATAAATTGTATTATTTAATCTTTAATACATTAAAATAAATGAGTCTAGCGTGCCATTTGATTTTTTTTTGAGTTACATCTTACAAGTAATTTGATTGTGAATTAAAATAATGGTTGAATGTGAGAAGCGTTGGTTGCTAAAGAAGAAAAAGAAAAAAAAATTTGATCATAATTCCGAATACTTAACTTGTAATGTCTTACTCATGTCAATTTTAAAAATATTTTCATTCATGTCAATGCAAGTAGCAATCACACTCTTATACTATTGGTAAACTGTATAAAAATATTGTTTAATTGATAAGTTAGGTTTTTAGTTAATTAAAATGCTAAAATGATAAAATTATCTATACTATATATAAAAGTATAAATAGAGAAAAAATATTTTAAGATGAAAAAGGTCATCTATTTTTTATATAATAACAAAAATAATCTTACAATATAGTTTAATGACAAAATTTGAGCTAATTAATTTGAATTTTGATTAAATCTTTTGTTTAAATTAATTATATTAACTTTAACTTGAATTTAAATAAAAATTCTCAACAATTTTTAAGTATTCAAAACTCTAAATATAAATATAATAAATTGTTAATATTATATTAACTAGCAAAAACATAGTTAAATAACAACTATATTATAATAATTTTTAAATTTTAAAAATAGTTAAATTATTTTTTTTCTTCTTCTTCTATTAGCATTTATGTCTTTATTAAAAAAATATATAAATTGAAACAATTCAATAAAGCTTATATAATAAATTGATATAACTTTAGGATAAGATGCAATTAATGATTTCTATAAAGTAAGTATAACTCAAACCATTAATGTTATAAAATAATATATTTGTAATAATTTTAAAGGAAAAAAATTACACAATGATAATTTTTTTACATCATTAAAATAAAATTATAATTTTACAATAAATATTTTTTGAATGATAGTAATAACCTTATAATATATTTGAATGACTGAATTTTAATCAATTAATTTGAATTTCAATTATATCGTTTGCTTGAATTAATTATATTAAATGAAATTTGAATTTAAACAAAAATTCTCAATAAGTTTAAAATGTTTTAAACTCTAAAATTCAAATAATTAAACTAATCATGTATTTGAAATTCAATATTGAAATTTGTCAAAGTCATACGTATAGATTCATCTTCATTTTGTGTCATTCATTATTATTAAAGTTAAATTACAAAAAATTTTTAAATTATAATTTTTTCAAATAGATATATTTTAATTAATTTTTATTCCAAAAATTAGAATTACAAATCTTATTTATTTATTTATTTAGATAAAATATATTTTACTATAATGCATAATGTTAGATAATATACACCAATGACTTAATCTGTTTAAGTTTTGGATTGGGTGTAAAATACTCCTAATAGAAGTCTACTTACTACTCTTTTGTAGAGTATGGGTTTTATATTTAATGTACGTAACACAACCCAATAACGTATGCAGAACATAAAAAATCTCTATGCGCAGAAAAATACTCTGCGTATTTTTCCTCTCTCTACACTAAAATACTCTATGTATTTTCTCTCATTCTTAATCATTTCATTGATATTTAGATTGTGAAGACATAACATTTGTTCTAGTAGTCAAGGCTTCGATCAACATATTTACCACAGTTTCCGCTGCAGGAGAAAATGGTCAGTAATCTATATCTCTTTGTGATTTATTATTCCTCCCTCTTTTTTTTTTCATTGGTATCAGAGCATGTCTTCTTGATTTAGTATCATTGGTATGATATTGTTGTATATTAAATTGAAAAGCATAATTTTTGTCCTTTGGTTTATTACACTGCACTTTATGAAAATCTGTGTTATTTTATCCTGTAGTGTATATACATGTTTAAATTTTTGACTTAATATGTAAAATTGATATCACTATTGGGAAAGGGGTATTTGTAAGTTTTGACCTTACCAATGAGATGAGGACACCCGAAAACCCCCCACAAGAAAAAGTCCGAACGCCTGATTCGACCAGGAAGGCGGCGCGTGGCTTGCACATGCCACCGTCGGCGAGTGGAGCAAAGGCTCCTCTCACACGTCAATGCGACACATGGCGCAAGCTGATTGGGTAGCTCGTGCCACGCTATCCAATGGTCTTCTGCCACGTGGGCAGAAGCAAATGAGTCAGCACCCACGTGGCAGATGACGTGTCTGACACGTCACGTGAATGGACCAATTGTGGAGTGACACGTGTATGCCACATGGCAGACACATCAGTATAGGTTAGACACGTGGCAGTGATGTGGCTGCTGCGTCAGCACTTAGGACCAATAGCATGTCAACACGTGGCACGACATGGATCAATTACAATGTGACATGTGGCACCAATATTAAAAAAATTTAATTATGCTCAGCACATGGAGGCGTGTGACGCACGTGCGGCTTGTACAAAACTCTGTTTTGATCCCTGTTTTTTCCAGTATGTATATTTTTATTTTTCTGATTTTGTGGGATAGTTATTATAAATTTTTGAGTTTGCAGAAAATAATTTTAATTTTTTCTTTTGTTGTGAAAAATATTTAATAAATTAAATATTGTTTAAATGTTATTTTCTATTTTCAATAATATAATTTGTGAAAATTAGAATTTTAAAATTGTATTTTTGGAATTTTTATTATTGTCTCCATGCATAATGATATTAATTGAAAATAAGTTTTCAATTATCCTTAGATTATTACTTTGTGTGATAAACTAAAATTCTTTTTCTGTATTGTGTATAGAAAAAGAGTCATTATACCTATACCCGCAGTGATTAGGACTGAATTTCATATGTGAAAGATCTATCATCTTAGAAAAGAGATTCGTAAGATGAAGATGGAGACTATGAGGCGTTATGATGATATTGATGCATTAATTGGGCATATTGTACGTGTTCATGGAAAGATGCGAAAGTGCATTTTGCGTGGTGGTTACTCTCGAGGCCGTGACCTCGATGGTCTTATGTTTGATATAATAGAGGCCCTAAATCTTAGGGATTATGGGCAAGTTTTACATCAAGCATGGGTTAATGAGATTAATCAAACTATATGGATGCTATAAGAACATTCTTGAAAATCATATTAAGACGGGGAGTGATGAGAGTGGTAATTCCTCCTGAGAACATGGTCCTAAGAAGTGGACGAATTGTGAAGCATCCATAATACAGAAAAAAAATCCTGTATTCTGTCCCTTGTGAACTCAAGTATAGACTAATAGAGTCCTACCCCTTATTGGGCATTTATCTGCCTAAAGCGACAATTCCTTAAAATAGTTTTAGTAACTATAGTTTTAGTGATATCATATGATATTTAGTACATCATTATTTTGTTATGATTGTTGGATTTTGGATTTTCATTTATGTTTTTGGTTTCTTTTATAATTTCTTAATAAATATTTGAGAACATGTTATTAATAAATGCAATTTCTTATTTTGCCTATTTAATTACATTTATTTGCAATATTTGAATGTGTTTATGTATTGTATTATTTGAAATTGTTATGCAAAGGATCAATTGTTTGATAATAAAATTTTAGAGTTAGAGAACTTAAAAGTTTGATCCAATAATCTTCACTAATATGCATAATCTTTTAACTAGTAATATCAAACATTAGAACTTGGATGGTAATTGGAAATATAGTGACCTTTTCGATTCTAGGTCTAGTGGAAGATTTTATTGGTTAATATATTGGATGCATATTAGTTATGTGTATTGCCTGTTCTCCTAACGAAGTGCAACCATTAATTATTGAAGATCACGAGGATAAATAATGACAACTGCCACCAAGTCCATTGTTGCTGAACTTAACAAGGACCTCAAGTTGAATGGGGACAATTATGAGGTCTGGAGCATGAAAATTCAATATGTGCTTGAAGAACAAGAGATTTTTGACATGCTCAATATTGTTATGACTGAGCCTGAGGATGGATCCACTATTCAGTATAGGCGGGATAGAGAGGCGTACCAAACATAGAAGAAATTTTTTTTTCTGCTCGCATCATTCTACTTAGTGCGATGGATGATGACATTGCTAAGCAATTTAAAAGGTATGAGAATGCGATGGAACATTAGAATGCTTTGAGGGAAATGTTTGAAGGTGTGTCCTTGATTAAGCTTCGCTCATTGACCATAAAGTTTGACACCTACAAGAAACATCCTGATCATACAATGAAGAAACATCTAAGAGAGATGTATAATATGATCAGTGAGTTAAATGATACTGGTCATGTATTGACTGAAGAGCAAAAGATTCAAGCTGTCATCCGCTCTTTGTCTAACAATTGGGAGCACATGAGGTTGCAACTAACACACTCAAAGAACATAAGGAACTTTGAGGATGCTGCACGATATTTGGAGTTAGAGGAAGATCGACTTTCATCGGTCAAAGTTAATGCACAAGTGCATTACGCCCAAGGAAGCTGCTCTGCTGGAATAAGTTCTAACAACAACAAGCGCAAGAATCAAGGCAAAGGGAAGGCTAAAGGGCCTAAAAGGCAAAAGCAAGAACATAAGAAGAAAGCAAGGTTAAAGAATAAAAGAAAGACTAATGTTGCACGTGTAAGGTGCTACAACTGTCAATAAAAGGGGCACTATGCAAGAGATTACACTAAGCCTAAGAAGGTACACCCTATTTACTCATATATGAGTGAAGCTTGTATATCTAGTTCTCTATTCTTAACTGAATTTAATTCTTTGTGGGTTGTTAATTCAGGAGCAACCGACCATGTAACGAAGGATCGTGGACCTTCGTAGATTTCTGACGAGTACCTGACGAAGAGAGATGGATCTATATAGGAAATATTGTAAGAATTTCAGTTAAGGGAATAGGCACATTTAAATTAGTTTTACGTGGTGGTCGAACCATTCTCCTACATGATGTACTCTATGCTCCAAGTATTCGTAGGAATTTAGTATCTGTTCTTGTGTTATTGAAATTTAGTTTCAATTGGTACTTTTATGATGATAATATACATTTGTTTTTGGGTATAACATTTTATAGTTCTGGTTTTGTACTGGATGGTTTCATTGTTATGGATGTTGATTATGTCAATTTTAATAATAATACTAGTTTTTCTTTAGTTACTTATTCGCATAATCATGAAGTTGATATGCATTTATGGCATGCTAGATTGAATCACATTGGCCAAGATCGAATGAGTCGATTAGCAAAATAAGGCCTCTTAGGTAAATTAGAAAAAGTCAAATTATCTACTTGTAAGCATTACCTTAAAGGAAAACTAACTAGAAAACCATTTGGTAAAGAAATTAGAGCCAAATTTCCTTTGCAATTAATTCATTCCGACGTATGTGGTCCAATGAATGTGAGGGCTAGGTATGGGGCCTACTACTTCATCACCTTCATAGATGACTATTCAAGATATGGTCTCATCTATTTGATATCCCACAAATTCGAAGCTTTGAGTTACTTTAAGACTTTTATAAATATGATGAAAAATTAATTAGATAGAAGGATTAAAGCCTTGAGAACCGACCGTGGTCGTGAATATCTTTCTAAAAAATTCAAGACTTTATGTGATGAAAAAGGAATTGAGCATCAGTTGTCTATTCCTAGAACTCCTCAATAGAATGGAGTTGCTGAAAGAAGAAATAGGACTATTCTTGATATGGTAAGATCTACGATGGCACAAGCAAATTTGCCTATTTCCTATTGGGGAGATGCATTGCTTACTGCAACTTACGTTATAAACTATGTGCCCTCTAAGTTTGTCACAACTACTCTATATGAGTTATAGACTAGTAAAAAACTCAACATAAGCCATTTAAGACCTTGGGGTTGTGCTACCTATGTTCATAATACCTCTAGTAAATATGGAAAATTAGGTCCAAGAGGTAAGAATAGTATCTTTGTGAGATACCTTAAAGTGTCCAAAGGATACGTTTTCATAGGTGAGTATGAAAATGGCATAGTGACAGAATTTGAATCACAAGATGTCGTATTCATTGAGAATGAATTTCCTAAGTTGGGTGATGTAGGTCAAGACTTTACTCTCTATGAGACCCAAGAAATGGACACTCAAAGATTACTCCATTCGAGTGGGAGAAATCTAGAGGAAGAAGATAATGATCTTTTACCA
>CATIWO010328705.1:0-13743 GCA_949673435.1 Macaranga tanarius | reverse complement strand
TATATTAATCCACCAACTATGAACATTTATAGTATATGTACTAAATGAGTTTGTCACTCATATTATCAACTTTTGATAATAAACTCATTTAACATAATACTAAAGGTAAATATTCAAATAAACAAACACTTTATCTAAAAGAATATTTTATTGCCACGGGATTAATATACAATGTTTACATACATAATGGCCCTAGGGCACATCTATTCTAACAAAACAGTCTCCTATATCCTTAATTGAGTTCCATCCAAATATATTCCTACCACACCATATGAGTTATGGCATGGTAAGGCACCAAGTCTTAAATATGTTAAGATTTAGGGGTACTCAAAAGCTCAAATCGGATAAGTTGGATGCAAAGTCGATCAAATGAAGGTTTGTTGGATATCCTAAAGATAGTTTAGGGTATTACTTTTATCTTTCTACTGAACAAGTTGGTATTGTAAGCAGAGATGCCATATTTCTTGAGAAAGAGTTTTTTAAGGAAGGTGGTAAAGGAATGAAGATAATGTTAAATGAGGAGTCATCTAAGGAAGCCCAATATATTGATCAAATAGACATTGATCAACCTGAGGAGTCTGTTCCAATTAAGAATGTCATCACGCCAACTCCTAAAAGGTCTAATAGAGTATCTCGTCCTTCGGAGAGATACGGTCTTCTCCGTGATATGCAAGAGTTCCATGTTCATGAAAAAAGCATTCATGTTGATGATCCTACTACATATAAGGAAGCTTTATGTGAAAAAGATTCTTCAAGATGGCTTGAGGTAATGAGAACTGAAATGGATTCCATGTATGCAAACTAAGTCTGGACACTTGTAGATCCTCCTGAGGGTATTATACCCATTGGGTGTATATGGATCTTCAAAGGAAAGATTGGTGCAGATGGGAAGTTAGAGACTTATAAAGCTAGGCTTGTAGTAAACCATCAAAGGTAAGGGGCTGACTATGAGGAGACCTTCTTGCCAGTAGCCATGCTTAAATCCATTTGAATTCTTCTTGCTATTTCCGTACACTATAATTATGAGGTTTGGCAAATGGATGTCATGACTGCCTTTCTTAACGGATATGTTAAGGAAGTCATTTTCATAGAGTAACCTAAGGGTTTTGAATTCGAGGAAAGCTCAAAAGTGTGCAAGCTTTATAAATCTATCTATGGTCTCAAGCAAGCTTTAAGAAGTTGGAATCATCACTTTGATGAGGCTATCCATTCTTATAGTTTGATTAAGAATGAGGATGAGCCATGTGTTTACAAGAAGGTTAGTGGAAGCCACCTCACTTTCCTAGTATTGTATGTTGATGATATTCTTCTCATTAGCAATGGCATCGGTATGATGACATCTATAAAAGTATGGTTGTCTAAGACCTTCTCGATGAAAGACTTAGGAAAGGCTACTTATATTCTCAGGATTCGAGTCTATAAAGATAGATCGAATAGAATGATAGGTTTATCTCAAAGTATTTACTTGGAAAAGGTGTTGAAGAGGTTCAACATGCTTGATTCCAAGAGGGGATTATTACCATTTAGGCACGATATCCACCTATCCAAGATGATGTCACCCAAAACATATGAGGAAATGGCGGAGATGGCCAAGGTTCCTTATGCTTCGGCTATAGGAAGCCTAATATATGTTATATTATGTACTAGGCCAGATATTACCTACGCTGTTAGTATGACTAGCAGGTTTTAATCTAACCCATGCTTGGAGCATTGGGTGGCAGTTAAGGCTATCCTTAAGTACTTGAGAAAAACTAAGGATTTAATCTTGACTTATGGAGGAGGTGACTTACAACTTATGGGTTTCATAAATTATGACTTCCAGTCA
Organism: Macaranga tanarius; assembly: GCA_949673435.1. Taxonomy (NCBI): domain Eukaryota; kingdom Viridiplantae; phylum Streptophyta; class Magnoliopsida; order Malpighiales; family Euphorbiaceae; genus Macaranga; species Macaranga tanarius. The sequence continues at coordinate 11,918 of CATIWO010328705.1, read as the reverse complement.
ACTGTGGATAATAAAAAGTCTATATCTGGGTTTGTCTTCACCTATAATAGAGGTACAATGAGCTGGAAGAGTTATAAGTAAAGTATCACTGCTGATTCTACTACAGAGGCTGAGTATATAGCCGCATCAGATGCTGCTAAGGAAGCTATTTAGATTCAAAAGTTCATCACCGAACTAAGAGTTGTTCCTTCTATTGAGTCGGTAGTTCCTCTCTTCTACGACAATAATGGAGCCGTTACTTTGGTAAAGGAACTAAGGTCTCACCAGAAATCCAAACAAATCGAAAGGTGATATCATGTTATCAGAGAACTTATTGGGAAGGGTGATGTGCTCGTGCAGAAGGTAGCTTTAGCCAATAATGTGGCTGATCCATTGACTAAAGTGCTTATCCAATTGCACTTAGACCGCCATCTTAAGAAGATATGTCTTAGATATTATAGCGAATAACGCTAGTGCAAGTGGGAGATTGTTAGTGTAGATGTGCCCTAGGGCCATTCTTATAAGTAGACATTGTATATTTATCCCTATGGCAATAAAATATTCATTTAAATTAAGTGTTAAGTTTATTTGAATATTTTACCTTTTGTATCATGTTGAATGAGTTTATTATCAAGAGTTGATAATATGAGTGATAAACTCATTTGGTACATACACTATAAAGGTTCATAGTCATTGGATTAATATAAGGGTAGTATTAATCCTAAGACTATCACCTCTGTCTATTTTCCTTGATCGGTATGTGATATCGATAGTGGGAGGTAGTGAGTCTCATGCTACTTGATATGAGATATCAGAATAGACATGTGAATACTCATATAATGGGTGGATTGAACTATGACATAAGATTTGTGATTGTACGAAAATTCACTTTAGTCAACAATCATAATCTTGGATATAATGGTGCATATGGTCCTTTGCCTGAGGTGACACAGTCATCCACATATGGTTGGTTAGAGTTTGTTACCACTTACATACTTGTGCTAGCCATGCATGGGTATATGGCATGTGGTGGCTCTAGTTGGTTATATGTAGGGATCAATAATCGGCAAAGATGGAATTCATTACCTAGAGTGAGCCAGAATGAGATCCTATGCTATCTAAGTTATTCTTAATGAATAAGTACCTGGCCATGTCAAACTCGACTTACCCAAAAAGAGTTTCAGTGCTAGAAAAGAGTTTCTAGTAGTAGTCATATTTTATCGAGAATTGAACTTAAGATGAGGTTATATGATTAAGGCAATTAGAGTTTGACTATATCGTGACTCTGGCTGATATTGGGGTCTTGTAATAAATAAACATTTAGTGCATGATAACTATGTTCTATGGTTTTTATGGATCTGCGTATAACACTCATTTCTAATTGGATAGTCATGATATCTATGCTAGGGGTCACTCACGACTTATAGGAACTAAATGTGATTAATTAGGATTTCACATTTAGTATGGAAAGGTGTTTCCATAATATTAAGTGTTAATATTATTTTCCATTGCCATTTAGATTTGAACCTAGTAAGTCACACAAACAAGAGTTGCACATTTAAAGATTACTATTAATTTAATTATTAATTAAAGAGTTTAATTGATTAATTAAATTAATTGAATTAGATTTACATGTATGCGGGGATCTATCATATCCTAAAATCTAAATTCAAAGATTGGAACTTTATTACAAATAAATAAATATTAATTTGGACTTGATTTAATATGTTATATTAAGTTCAAGGAATAAATTAATATTTTCCACCAAGTTTATTTATATATGGCCCGTGAGATAGGCCATTTATATTAATAGAGATGGACTTAAGATGGGCTTTATTTAAAGAGTTTAAATCAGCCCATTAGTTGTCTTATTTGGTATGGAGTAGGCCTTATCTAAGTGTTAGAGAAGCCCATATGCCCATAACCTTAGCCCAATTCATTAAAGGTTAATAAGATTAAGGCTAAGGTTATCCATGTAACTAAATAAAACCCACTAACTCAAAAAGCAAAGCCATGCATATAGATTGAGTGTGAGACACTCAATCTATCAAGTGAATGTAGCTTGAGTGCGAGACACTCAAGCTATAATAATGCATGTGACTTGAGTATAAGACACTCAAGTTATTATTATTTTTAAATTGATTTTTATTTAAGTTAGTGGAGAATGTAGAGACAACACACTTCTAACACATTTGACATTTTGAGAGCAAATTTGATTTTCTTATAAAAGAGAGAAAAGAGTTCAGAGTGTCATCTTCATTCTTCTTCTTCAAGTGTAGAGAATTCAAATATACATAAGGGTTGTATGCTTTCAACTCAAGGCCATTGGTGTACAAGAATTATACTAGACCACATCCATCATCCATTGGAGATTGCATCCTTGTTCCATACATTCAAGCTTGGAGGGGCTCTAACAAGCATCTTAGGTCAAAAAAGAGAGGCTTGTGGGTAGAGCTTCACCAACCTTAGAGATCTTCCTTGTGCAACTTGTGTGTTTTGAACTAGAGGCTTCACACTTGGGGAGCTTGGAGCTTGTAGATCAACATCAACCAAAGCTTGTCGAGCATGCTACCAACTAAGGAGTTTTGTAAGTGTTACCAAACTCTTAGTTGATAGTTCTTGTGGTATGGTGGCATGACTTGGTTGTTTGTTGTTGAAATATTATTCTTGATGCATGTTTTATCTATGTATTTTCTATGTGATATGATCTATAGGCATGGATATATTCATATATTCATGCAAGAGTTGCATGTGTTAATGCAAGAGTTGTATGTAATCAAAATTTTAAAAATTTGCATATTTTTGGTTGCCTATGAATCTCATCCCTTCAATATTTACATTAATTTACATGGTATAGTTATATTTTTTTTAAACATTCCTTTCTCATTTGTTCAAAAACAAATTATCTGAAATTTGATTGGTTTGCTTCAAAGAATTTAGTCTTTTTATTTGAGACTCATAACTATACGGCATTCACATGTCTTACAATTTATTTCAATTTTAAATTCTAACTTTGGGGTACCAAGTTTATAATTTCAGTAGTTTTTTAACATCCCAATTGCTTATGTATGTTATTTCAAGGTTCAGTTCAATATTATATTCCAAATTCTTCAATTTTAGGCAAAAAAGTGTGCAGGATAGCTATAGAGGTGCCTCCTCTATACAGAGGCGCCACCTTACTGCTATAGAGGCGTCACCTTCTCACCAAGAGGTGCCATCTCAGTGGTGATCAGGTGTCGCCTGGTCACCTTTTCCAACTCGACAATTTCATAAAACTTGCACCAAAAACTGATTAAACACCATATATTCACCATTATTTTCTCATATAACAATCATAGCAACATCTCATTTTATTATGCTCCCTAATAATAAGAAATTTAACCCTAGATCTACCATATTCAACCCCAAAATACTATTTATTAACTCAACATTTTCCAACAAAAACTTAAACAAAATCAGCCACTCACATGAATTGATGATCAGACTTGAAGATTTCTGAGGTATGTCAAACCCTTGCTTCAGTGCTTCGTGCTCTCTTCTCTTTCTCTTCTCTTCTTTCTTTATTTCTTTCTTCTTCTTCTTTTTCTTCTTCTTTTCTTTTTCTTCCATTAACCACCCCACTCACTCTTCTCCACTTTAGTCCTTCATCTTTCTTTTCTTTATCTTCTCATCCTTATTCTTTTAATTTTTTCAAACACATCCTTGTTTCTTTTCAATTAAATTCAAAATTCTATGGATATTTTTTAATTTATATTCTAATCATTTCTTTCCTAAAAATAAAATTTAATATCTCACAGCCTTAAAATTGTAACACATGAAATTAAATTTTTAAATATCATTATTTTAAATAAATATTTCTTTTAATGATACGGATGTTACACCTTAAAGCATTTGAAAAAATAAGGAAAGTTAAACCGAATACATGCCAAGTGGATAGAGTTTATTGAGACGTTTCCTTATATTATCAAGTATAAACAAGCCCAGGAAAATGTTGTAGCTAATGCACTTTCGAGAAGGTATGCATTACTTAACTCTATAAATGCTAAATTGCTAGGATTTGATCATATTAAGGATTTATATACTAGCAATTCTAATTTTTGTAATGTATATTAAGCATGTGAAAAGGTAGCCTTTGGTAAGTTTTATAGGCATGAGGGATATTTATTTAGAAAGAATAAACTTTACATTCCTCATTGTAGTTTGCATGAGCTTTTAGTAAGGGAAGCTCATGGAGTTAGTTTAATGAGGCATTTTAGAGTTAAAAAGACTTTAGCTGTGCTTAGTGAACATTTCTTTTGGTCACATATTAAAAAGGGATGTTAAGTGTATTTGTGCTAGATATATTAAGTGTAAGCAAGCTAAGTCTAAAATTATGCCTCATGGATTATATATGCCTTTAGATGTGCCTAATGAACTTTGTTTACATATTTCTATGGATTTTATGTTAGGTTTACTAAAGTCCAAAATGGGCGGAGATTAATAGGTTTAGCAAGATAGCGCATTTCATTTCTTGCAATAAAACTGATGATGCAACCAATATTACAAATGTGTTCTTCAAAGAGGTTGTTCATTTGCATGGTGTTCCAAAAAGCATTATGAGTGATAGAGATACAAAATTCTTGAGTCATTTTTGGCATAGGTTATGGAGCAAATTGGGAACTAAGTTGTTATTCTCAATAATGTATCATCCACAAATAGATAGACAAACAGAGGTGGTTAGTAGAACTTTGGGTACATTTGTGGGCAATTATTGGTAAGAACTTGAAGAATGGGAAAAAGAGTCTACCATTTGTTGAGTTTGTATATTATAAAACCGTGCATACTACCACAGGTTATTCACCTTTTGAAGTGGTATATGGGTTTAATCCTCTTACACCTCTTGACTTATTACCTTTGTCATCAAAAGAACAAGTTAATCTGGATGGTGCAAAGAAGGACGAGTTTGTGCAAAATCTATATAATAAGGTTAAACAAATAATTGAGAGGAAGAATGAGTAATATGCAAATAAAGATAATAAGGAGCGAAATCAAGTTGTATTTGAACCAGGAGATTGGGTTTGGATACATATATGGAAGGAGAGGTTTCCTTCCTAAAGAAAATCTAAGTTGTAACTACGTGGTGACGGTCCATTTTAAGTGGTGGAGCGCATTAATAATATTGTCTACAAACTTGATCTAAAAGGTGAGAGTAATATGAGTGCTACTTTTAATATTGCCGATTTAGTTCTTTTTGATTTTGATTCAAGTTTTGATTCGATGAGGAAACTTTTTGAGAAAGGAGGGAATGGTGAGAATCAAATTCAACAAATAGGGTCAAAGGATTTTTTACAAGGAACTGGAGGTCTAATGCCAAGGAATCGAGTAAAACATGATAATGTGGCACTTTCAAAGTTGATTTACAACCTTCTAGCTAAGGAAACTATGTATTTTGAAGATTTCAAATTGGAGGAATCATCATCAAGGCTTGTTAATGTATTTTTATGAGTTTTCAAGGCTTTAAAGGACTTTTAGGGTCAACACACCCGTGTCCCGATTCACATGGCCATGTTGAAGGTGCTTAAAATGGGCATAAAGGTGCACACCTTGAGATATACCTGTGTTCGTACCCATGTTCAGTAACATACCCTGCAACGTGCCCATGTCCCTACTCATGTTCAACACTACTTATTTTTGGGGGTTTGAGCATGGCCACCAACACGGCAACGTTGCATGTTCTGTGTCAAATCTGAATTAACTAGGCTTTTATTATTTAAATTTCTATTTTAGTTTTTAGGGTTTAGTTTATGAGTCCTAAGTTTAATAAAATTTTCATAGCTTTTGTTTTTTATAAATAAGAATCATTATTGATGTAAAAATAATTAAGTTTTGAGATTAATAAAATTTCTAGGAATTTATTTTCTTTGGTTCTTGTATGAACTAGATTGACCTTATCAAGCTAATTGCTTGTGGCGGCCATCCTTATTCCTTAACACCCTTTTCTTTTATTTATTTATTCTAGGTTGTGGCGGAAAGCACTTTAAATTATTTTGATCAATTTATAATAAAGAGTCTTAGGTTTAATATGCCTAAGGTTTGGGTTGGTTGATTCAAAGAAATTTAGGGTTTCTTTTTTATCTTTATCTTTTATTATTAACTATTTATTATGTGAATTTTGGTACTTTTTTAGATGTGTGTGGGTTGATTTGAGATTGTTAGGGTTTTCCTATTAAGATCATATCACTACCATTAGGATTCGAGTCTCTTTGACTTGGACTTAGAGATATTATACACCTGACCCATTTTGTCTTTTTGCTATTATGATGGAGTCTAACTGTATTTTCTTATATACAGTAGGCTGAGGCTGTACACTCCAGGGCTTTTAGGCTAGGTTATTATGAGAGGGTTATATGCTTTTTTAGTGTATATTGTGTATATAGTTTTATATAGCCCATTTTCTTGTAAACTTAACTAGCCTTCAGATACAATATTATGTATATATTTTATGTTTGATATCAATTTTTGACTTCTTTTGCCATCATCTTCCTTATTATTGGGTGAAAATGATTTGTTAGATGGAAGTTTTATAAACTTATTATTGTTATGTGATTTTATATTTTATTTATAAGTGATGCCTCTCTACATCGATGTGTTAGTTAAGTAACTTAGAAGTCATAATCATCTAACGAAGACGCTTGTGGTGAGGGGTGTCACATTTTTGTTAGTATTAGAACTTAGGTTTGAAAGTTTAGGTTGTAAGGCCTAGGTTTGATGGATTCTATAAGGATTAAGAAATATTGTATTTAGCAGATACTAGTTGGTAAATTGATATTTTGATGGTATAGACTACTGAAGTAATTTTATTTTAGATTTCAAAAAAATTGCAAGAACTAGAGGTGGCAGAATAGGAGGTCGAGGTAAGGCTAGAGTTAGAGGTAGAGGTTAAGGTATCTAGGCTGATAGAATAGAGTTAGTAGCATGGGTCAAGTAGGAGTCAAGTTCCATTGTGAGAGTTACCCTATCGTCAACCTCTGTTGGGCATGAGAGGGACGATGCATAATAGGCTCCCATAGGTGGTGAACAGGGCAGTTCTATGCAAATTGCTTCGATGTTGAATTTAATGTGCCTAGAAGAGTACATAACGGTCAACCTCCACCACCGCCAATGCAAGAGAATAGGGTTAATCTTCTAGTTCCGCCAATAATACATGTAGATGATGTAGAGTTGGCATGTACTATGGCAACAATGATGGCCGAAAGGGATAAAAAACATATAAGAGACCATGAGATATGATTTCACATGTAAAAAAAATATGGAGCATATGACTTTTACGGTACATTAGACCTAGGTCAAGTTGATAAGTAGTTGAAAACCATATAGAAAGCCTTTCCAACTTTGCAATTAAGTGATGAGGAGAAAATAAGCAATGTTTATGGCCTAATGTTTAATAACGCTGATAATTGGTTAACTATGGTTAAGAATTTATTTGGCGAGGTCTTAACTTGGCAAGTATTTCAGGAGGAGTTTCATAAAGGATATTTGACAGAGAATTATTGGAAAGAGAAGGTAGCATTTCATTTATTAATTTAGTGTAACGACCAATAACTATTAGAGAGTATATTAATAAATTTGAGCTTATATATAAGTATGCAAAAGATATCTATCCTATGAAGGAAAGAAAGAGTGAAAAATTTTATAAAGGATTGCAAATATCTCTAAGAGAAAAACTCAATTTGTATATGGGAACGATGTTTAGAGGTTGGGTTAAGAAGGCTATAGAGCAAGAGAAGCTAGATAAGAAACTAAAGGCTTCAACCTATGTTAGGTCTAATCAACAAGTTGAGCCATCACGACAACCTTGGAAGGAAAATGGGAGTAGGAGATTAAGATTCTATCCATATTCTAGAAATAATATGAGATTTAGAGGTGGTAATAAACACCAAGGAAGTTAGGAATCGATAAGACAACCTATGGCACCACCCAAGCAAATTAGTACTGGAAATGGGCAAATGGGAAGAGTTACCTTACCCTGGTGTAATATATGTAAGAAAAATCTATTAGTGATGTGCCCTAGGCCAATAGTATTATGACCATATTGTGACTTTATCTATTTTGCATCATTATAATAAAGTGGCATTTTATCATATTGACTCTATTGAATTCCATGAATGTTTAACTCTATTTGAGATCATCAAGTGTGTGACTTGATAGTAGAACTCTTAGATGGTAAATGAGTTAAACTCTAAATCTTCCCTAGTCGGTCATTATTGTGGGAAAATAATGAATAAATACTAGTATGATGTTGACTGATGATTATGTTTTACTGATCATGTATACAAGATACAAAGTCAAGTCATAGGTACATAAGATGTACTGGATTGACCCACTATGAGAATACTATATAGATAATTGTCATAAGTTATTCTCATTGCAATGATATTATTGTAGTCCTCTAACCTGAGATCATCATAGAGTCCTACATGATGAGTTTTATATTTTGACACATTCTAATGTTATCTTTAACAGGATGATATAATAGATTGTGATTGGATATAAAATGAATCATATGAGGAATATGAGTGATTAAAAAGGAATTTGTCCCTCACTAATAATGAGGAGGATATCTATGGGCCCCTCGATAAATTAGACTGAATGTAAATGCATGGCCATGCTTGAAATCAATTGATAAGGAGCTATCAATTTTAGTCTAATTGAGATCGATAAATAATTGAATTATTAAGGATAACATAAACTATGCCTTATGTTCAATCTAAGATATCGTGTACAAAAGGACTGTAATATTGTTGTTAATTAGGTTGTGTCAGATTACTGACTTTCACATGACTTGGGTAGTCATAATGTCTTGCTAGAGGCCACTTATGACTTATAGGCTACCAATGAGATTAAAGGCCCATTGCTAACGTTATGTGAACCTACAGGGTCACACATATAGAACAGACCTAAAATGGATATTGGGCTTATTAGCCCAATAAGATATTTTCTCTATTATGTGTATATATTTATGGTAAATGTTATCATAATTAAATTATAAATTAGAATTAAATCTCTTATAGATAGAGATAAACTAAAAGGAGTTTTGGTAATTATGAAATACTACTAAACCCTAATTGATATGGATATATATATATATATATATATATAGATATATATCACATATTGGGAAGAGTATCTGCACATTCATTATTCACAAAATACATTCTTTGAGAAAGAAAAACATAGAGAGAGAAAATTTAGAGAAAGGTACTAGCACACCACATCATTTTAGGGTGTTCTGTTCGTGTGGATACCGATAGAGGATTTTGCTCTTTGGTTGCGTCTGTATTCCAACAAAAGATAGTGAAAGGCTCGAGGTAGGGTGTCACTAGAGTGAACCTACCTCTTTTCCTTCTGACAATCTTTCCATTGAACTAGTTTTAATAAGATTCTATACTCGATTAAATTGATTTAATCTGAACTATTTAGATTTTAGTGGGGGTTCTTAGGCTCAAAATTTTTATTTTCTGCTATGTGTTTGTGACCCAGAACTTAACAGTGGTATCAGAGCCACTTGTAGTTCAATTAAGTTGATTTTGATTCTGTGTGTATTTATGAGATATGTACATGATCTGTGTTGCATGATTTGAAAAAGGGTTTTCAAAGCTTATAAGAATTTTTGATTTTTGGCGATCTAATCGATTCATATTGGAACGGATTAAAGATATTAATTTGATTAATTTATGTTTAACAATAGAATATGATTAAGTGTTAATCATCAGTGTTAAATAGGTTTAACATATCACTGTAATAGGGTTTCTTGGTGGAATTAGCAGCTACAGATCACGCACGTCCGTGTAGAAAGTCTGCATGGCCGTGCCTATGTGCATTCTGTCCGCAATAGGTCGCACACGGTAGTGTAGAAAAGTTGCACGGCTGTGTAGAAAGTCTGCATGGTCGTGCCTGCGAACATGTTATTCACTCCTGGAGGCACACGGCCGTGCCGAAAAGTTGCACGGCTGTGCCTGAGCTGTAATTGTTTAAATGTTGAACATTTATGAATTTTGGTTGTAACTCATTGAAAAAGTTAAGGTAAATCATTTACCTTCGGGGGCATTACCCCCGACCCGCTAACCGGATAACGAGACCGCTGCCCCCGGAACCCGCTAGGGGCACTGCCCCCAGGACCCTGCAAGGGGCGTTTCCCCTTGACCCCAAGTGGATTCGCCTCATAAATTAATTTGAAAATAAATTATTTATATGTTCCTATGTTTTGTGGATATTGCATGGTGCTAGGCATGGACTATACAATGATATTTTCTTTATTTATGTGCTATGTTTGTGATGCTATGCATATGATGATATATTTGTAATGCTATACATAATGCTATGTATGAGTTGATATGCATATGATGGTATGTATGTGATACAACACTACATTAATTAATGAGTAAACCCCTCAACTAATAGTAAGTCATAAAATGCCTTCCATAAATCAACACTTATCAAGACCTAGATTGCTATATATAGGTTCTACCAAAGCAAGGTGTATTAAGCCATTTGGGTAAGGCAAGATGGGATAATGGTGATATCCATATGTTTGAAATGGTTAGACTTAACTAGGTTATTAAAATGGTTTTGGACCTAGGGCATTAATATGGGATTAGTCAAGACATGTGATGTCAAATCCCATAGGTATCCAAGAGTTACATAAGATGTAATTGGTAAAGTGTTGCCTACCTAAATAATGAAACTTTAGGCGATAAGCCAAAGCTTACTTAAAGTGAGATGAAATATGGTTCTTGGCCCACTATAAGTGCAATTGTTATTATTATCAATTTGATTCAGAGGGTGATTGATTTGATGTAAATAGTAGGATTTATATTATGCCTCATTAATGATTTGTACTCTGCATATATATTTGTTATAGATAATGGCATCAAACACCGCATCTAACTTGTCACTATGATCAATCCTTGAGAAGAATAAGCTTAATAGGACTAACTTCCTTGACTGGTATAGAAACTTAAGAATTGTTCTTAAGCAAGAAAGGAAGGAACATGTTCTTGACCAACTTATCCCTGATGAACCAGCTGCTAATGCTCCTAGAGCACAAAAGGATGCTTATAGTAAGCATATCAATGATTTTGTTGATGTCACTTGCCTCATGCTTGGTAGCATGGAATCAGAGCTTCAAAAGCAACTGATGGAAATGGAGGCCTATACCATGATAGGTTATCTCAAGGAAATGTTCCAAGAGAGAGCTAGAATTGAGGGGTTTGCCACCATCAAGGGTTTACTCTCTTGCAAGTTGACTAATGGCAGCTCAGTCAGTCCACATGTTCTGAAGATGAATGGTCATCTTGATCACTTGCAGAAACTTGGTCTTGAGATCACCCAAGAGTTGGCTATTGATATTATTCTCCAATCCTTGCCTGATGTATTTAATGGGTTCATTATGAACTATAATATGCATAATATGGAGAGGACTATTTTTAAATTGCATGGGATGCTTAAGAATGCTGAGTAGAACATCAAGAATACCAAAGATGTTCTGATGGTTAATAAAGGAAAGGGAATGAAAAGGAAGGGAAAGAGCAAAAGAAAGGTTAAAGCTACTAAGGACTTTCAAAAGCCCAAGCCTAAGCCTCAACCTAAGGCTAAACCGCCCAAAGAGGGAGCATGCCATTTCTGTAATAAATTGGTATTAGTATAGATGTGCCATAGGGCCATTATGTATGTAAACATTGTATAATAATCCCTTTGGCAATGATATATTCTTTTAGATAAAGTGTTTGTTTATTTGAATATTTACCTTTAGTATTACATTAAATGAGTTTATTATCAAGAGTTGATAATATTAGTGACAAACTCATTTAGTACATATACTATAAATGTTCATAGTTGGTGGATTAATATAGAGGTAGTATTAATCCCTAGACTATCACCTCTGTCTATTTTCCTTGATC
>CATIWO010328649.1:0-12276 GCA_949673435.1 Macaranga tanarius | reverse complement strand
CTATTTACCAAATTAAGGTCCCAAATTTCGTAAATTCCATTTTTGTGGTTGTCTTTTAAAAAATTCCAACTTTTGTGGTTCTTTTTTAAAAAAATTCCAATTTTGTGGTTCTTTTTCGTTGACCAATTTTTTTGACTTTTTTTGAGGGGCCATTTCGCCAGTGGGAGAGGCGAAATGGCCCCTTAGCCTATTTCCCACAGGCAAAATGCCTTGATCGAACCGAACCGATTGGTTCGGTCGGTTACCGATTAGGTTCGGTTCGATTTTGGTTTTTAAAAATATATAACCGACTGGTTTGGTTCAATTTCGGTTTGGTTGTATAAAATATCATAATTTTTTTTGCAATATATGAATAGTAACATGCAAAATTGTACAAAAAGTTACTATTTTACTATTCATCAAATTACTGTTCCGACATCCGTTTCCAACACAGCTTGGGTCAAAAAAAGCCACGTAATTTTCTCATTCTCGTGGTATTTTTTTCAAAATTTAAAAACCGAAATCAAACCAAACCAGTTAGTTATATATTTTTAAAAACTAAAATTGAACCGAACCTAGTCGGTAACCAACCGAATTGGTCGGTTCGGTTCTGTGAAGGCATTTCGCCTGTGGGAGAGGCGAAATGCCTTGGCCATTTCGCCTCTCCCACATGCAAAATGGCCCGAAATAGGCTAAGGGGCCATTTCGCCTCTCCCACTGGCGAAATGGCCCCTAAAAAAAGTCAAAAAAATTTGTCAACGAAAAAGAACCACAAAATTGAAATTTTTTTAAAAAAGAACCACAAAAGTTGGAATTTTTTTTTACACCACCACAAATTTGGAATTTAGGAAATTTGGGAAATTTGGGACCCTATTTTGGTAAATAGTCCAACAAGAAGGACAGTGCTCGAAGAATTCAAATTCTGAATCTTCTGGTGGAGAAGGAAGAACGGGATAAAACAGAGCAAGGAAAACAAAAAGAATGAGAACATCCACATCTCCAAATTAAATTCTCAGTTCAAGAAACTGAAATTGACCTCCAAATCAATGCATATTCACAACAACATTATTATTATTATCATTATTATACGAAGTTCTTCATCAATTAAACACGTCGTCAGTTTACTTGGAAATTTGTTAAGGAAGAAGACTTGTAAAGCGGACTAAAATCAAAAGCAAAGCTACAACAACTTCATCAATTAAACACTGTTATGTTTTTGTAGGCCATAGATACAACGAATAAACCTCTCATTGACCAACAATAAAAAGACTTGACTCAATCCATGACTTCTCTAAACAACTTCGTCGCAGCTTTCCATTAATTCCTAAACAATGCAAAAATGCATTTTGGCTTCTATAACTTTGATTTAAACATAACAGTGCCCTGTTGATAATGGATGGTCAATTTTCGTGCAAAAGATGAAGTTTAGTTCACGGCCAAAGCGGAGTAAAGTTAGATATTCATATGAATTGAAAAGACAATTTATATAAATGAGGTTAGGTGAAATGTGTGTGTGTGTGTGTATATATATATATATATGACTCAGTCATACTAATTTTTAAAGGACTAAACTTTCCATGAAAGAGAGATTTTTGCCTACACCCAAATCATCGGATTAGTGTTTTAATTGATTGAAATCGAAACCATCTAGCTAAAGTCATGAGTCATGGACTAGAATTTACTTTGTGGGGAAAGTAAGCATATTCCCATGGAAAACTTATTATGAGCCATTTGCTCCATGCATATTTGTGATTCCTATGGAACATAATCAGCTGCTTACTTTTAATTAGATTCTATCCATATTTGTTTGTGTCATGTGTAAAACATTTCATCAGCTTCTAATTTCTAACTTCTTAAACATTATAGAAGTTAGGAAATATGTGTTCATTTTGTCATCGGTATATGTTTATTTTGTCTACACAAAAAATTTTTATGTTTAAAGTCCAATCTCCTCCAACTTGTCTGCTAAATTTGAAGGGATCGTCCCAAGGCAAAGGGGTAAGCTTTCATTTATTATCAGAGCACTGTTAACACTAGAGAACACATAGTTAACAAGTGGTAATCATGGTCATGTTTAGATCTGTTGCTGTATAATCCTCTGTATTCTTTGTATAAATATATGCCCGTTATGCTTGGTAATTGGCCAAATTAAGCAGAAAAAGGAAGGCCACTTATACATGATCAGAAAATTGAAATTTATTTCAATTGCAATTCTCCATTACTTCTTTTTGTACAATAAAAATATTTATGTTTCAGCACAGAGCAAAAGAGCAAGGGTATCCACGATTTTGTGTTGGGCAGTCATATATTTTTAAATAAAGACACATGACTGTTGGTAACAAAAGACATTACTGTTGGTAAGAAATATATCTATTAAAATAATAGACATGACCGTTGCCAAAATACATGTCCATTAGATTAATAGATATGACTGTTTCCAAGACACATGTCTATTAGACTAATGGACATAACTATTTCTAAGAAACATGTCTATTAAGACTAATAGACATGATCATTTGCAAGGAACATGTCTGTTTAAATAAACAGACATGGCTATTGTCAAAAGTTATAATAACCATTAATCTTCTATAAATACCAAGGTTAGTTTGCTGCAGGAATTAACTTTGATATCACTCAATTATGAAAAACACCACTACAAAATACCAAGCTTCATTGTGTCCTAGAGGTAAATTGCACACCAAAAATGTTGCCTTTAAGAAAGTGGGATTCATACACCCTTGGAGTAGATTTGTAGAATTCTATTTACTAACAATCTAAAGGCAATATTTATAATTTGTTTTTGTTGAAACTGCATTCATGGCAACACTCAAAGAATTAGCAACTAATATAGTTAAGTTAGATTGCTTTGATGGTGAAAGCTTCGTAAGATGGAAAAAAAAGTACATTTTCTTTTGGTTTCTCTACAACTAGTATATGTTTAAACACACCAAGACCTGAGGAGTCAGAGAATGAAACTCTTGTAGAGACAAAGAAGAGGCAAAAATTGGACACAGATGATGAAATTTATAGGGGACACATTTTAAATGCAATGAGTGATGCACTCTTTGATATCTATAATTATGTGCCTACTACAAAGGAACTTTAGGGGAGATTGGAGAATAAGTACATACAGGAAGATACCACAAGTAAGAAATTTATTATCTCTCATTTTAATAATTATAAGATCGATGACTCTAGGCCTGTCATGGAACAATTCCATGAATTAGAAAGAATTCTGAATAATACAAAAATGCGTATGGATGAGTCTATTATTATGCAATAAGTGATGCACTCTTCGATATATACAATCATGTGCCTACTGCAAAAAAAACTTTGGGCGAGATTGGAGAATAAGTACATATAAGAAGATGCCACAAGTAAGAAATTTATTGTCTCTCATTTTAATAATTATAAGATGCATGACTCTAAAATTTGTGGCAGTCATCCTTATTCATTATAACCCTCTTATTCTTTTCTTTATTTTAGGGTGTGGCGGAAATCATTCTAAATTAATTTGATTAATTTATAATGAAATGTTTTAGGTTTAATGTACCTATGATTTGGGTTGGTTGATTCAAAAGAATTTAGGGTTTCTTTCTTTATCTTTATCTTTATCTTTATTGTTGATTATTTGTTCCGTGAATTTTGGTACTTTTTTGAACGCGTATGGGTTGATTTGAGATTGATAGGATTTTCCTATCAAGATCATATCATAACCAAACAGTGTAAATCAGAAGACTGCATGGAAATAAAATACAATATTGAATACTGCGGTAAGGTTTCTTAACACTAGCCAAGCAATAACAATTATTGTATTTGCCAATAATTTATATTTGTGCATATCATTAATTAATAAAGGAAATGTTTGAAGCAATGTACCTGGATGAACACAGTGGAATTCTCTGTTGATGTTTTATCCACATGTGCCTCTTTCTAATTGGCACCAATAGCACTCAAGTGAAACACTTAGCTCAAGAATAAACTTAGCAATTGGCACCCCAAATGGGTTATCATAGCTTCCCACTACAGGTTTTCGAAGCATAAGTTGAATGATTGAACAGTTTAGTGGAAGACTTGGCAACTTTATGTCTTTATAGGTGTACTAGATAGTAAAGTTCTTGCACCCAGTGTAATTAAAACTAAAATTTAATGTAAAATTGGAAGCATGGTCACACCTAAATATGGTAGGATTTGGTGTAATATGAACAGAGGTATAAGGTAGAGTTGCAAGACTCAAATTATTGAAGACTTGGCGGTCCATGGACTGTAGCTTCATCTGGAACTCTATGTCAATTATGGAAATGTTATTGCTCTGAGAAATGCTTTCCAGTTCATTCCATTTTTCTATTCCCCTTTGTAGTTAGATCTTCTGTAACTGTTCCTCACAACCATCTATTACAAATGTGCCACGGTACTCAGGAGTCGTTATTTTGATGAAAGGTGTGGTGATCATACCCAGCTTTCCACAAGAAAATGGCGAACAATTGTTGAAGCTGGCTTCAGGAGAATATGGAATAACAATGTGAAATATAGCGAACAAAAAGAACAAAGACACAGTATCCATCTCTATATTATACCCACAAAATGATAATAAATCTCTTGCAGTTGAAACCAAGAAAAGGAAAAAAAAAAGAAAAAATTATTAAAATGAGATGGTTTCTTTTAGATAAGCTTTTAAATTCTATAGCCTTCCTTTTCATCCAAAAAAATTCTATAGATTATTATATCTTTGAAGTTCAAAAGAAAAATTTGTACTGATTGCATAGATGAAATTTTCAAGTCAACGTAAGCATTGGCTGTGTTGACTTGGAAACTTAATATTAAAGACTTTTCTTCCTTTTATTTGCCTATTGATGTGCTACATTCAATCTGTTTCTTTTTCTTTCTTAGTGAATGGTACTCCAACAGGGCACTTGGTTCCATCACGTGGTTCGAGGCAAGGGAATTCGTTGTCGCCATATTTATTTCTTCTCTGTACATAAGGGTTTTCTGCTTTAATGTCCAGAGCGGTTATGTAACATCCTGCTCTAGAAACTAATTGGTTTATAAATGGATTTATGGACTTATTTACAATAGAAATAAGTTTGAGGACCTTTTTGGTAGTTAGGTTTTATTTCAGGGGTCAAAATAGTTATTTTTGTTTTTTTTTTAAAAGGAATGGCACTGTGGCAAGCCTCCTTCCCCACATTTTTGGTTTGCTTTTATTCATATAATTTTTCTTTTCTTTTCTTTCTTTCTTTCTTTCTCAATTTTTTTCTTCTCCTTTACTTCTTCTACTTAATCTTTCTTCTTCCTTTTCTTCAAAACTTTCAATTATCAAGTTCCAAAATAACATTTCAAAGCTTCATTTAACCAAATTTAAGATTTATAAAAATATTTTTGGGTAAGTTTATATATTAAACTTGTAAAACTATTGAATTATGTAAAAATGGATGTTTGGATTGAATTTTGAGTTTTAATACCTTAATTTATCAAAAACAGACCCCTGATATGTTTAGAATTGAGTATGGGATTAAATTAGGTTGATTTTTGGTTGAATTTGGACCTATTTCTATGTTTTCGGATTGTAGAGGTGACGCCTCAGTACTGAGGTAAACCAAGCTATCCATTTTCTGACCAAACAAGCAAAAAAGGCAAAACAACACACTTTTCCCAACCAGAAACCTATAAAGAAAAGAAGTCTCTTATAGATCAGATGCAGTTATCCTCTACCTCAACCGAATCAATTAAAGCAGACAAACCACCAGATAAACTCTTAGGTGTAATGACGGTTAATCCAATATCTTCCTTTTTGGGAGATTGTGTTCATAATGTTATGCTTAGCTTTGCCATTGATTCAACCTCTGAAAGCCCCTCATATGAGAATTCTTCAAAAGAATCTTCTGAATCAGAAGGAGAGGACATCCCTCAACAGTTAATGGCAAATACTCAAGAGTCTAGAACTGCTTCCCAGCCATATGTAGAAGAACCAATAGAGGCTACGGAGATAGGAAGAACAACTTCAGAATAATAAGCTTCATCAACAAAATCCAATGCATTAGAACCTTATTTCACACTAGATGATGTCTCTCTAGCCCAATATAGAGACAAATTTTTGAAGTTTAAAGCTTGGATTAATAGTCAAATATTACAACCTGGAGCAGTC
Source organism: Macaranga tanarius (assembly GCA_949673435.1). NCBI lineage: Eukaryota > Viridiplantae > Streptophyta > Magnoliopsida > Malpighiales > Euphorbiaceae > Macaranga > Macaranga tanarius. The sequence continues at coordinate 6,152 of CATIWO010328649.1, read as the reverse complement.
CTTAAAGATGTTATCCAAATGTTTCTGGCTAAGCTGATTGAAAAAATGTCAAATTGGTATAACAGCCTACATGTTTATGCTAAAGCTTAGTTGATTGATGCTAGTTTTGTAGATGAGCTATTGGGACTTTTACATTTTGAGTTCCTCGAAAAGTGGGAGATGATCTTGAAATAGCCAGAAAAAAGTTCTATCAAATGAAGTGTTGTTCTCTGAAAAAAAAGGACCTAGATTAGCATTTCAAGAACATGTCTATAAAGTTTTACCAAGTAGGTGGAACGGCAAATCCTGACTTGAAGCAGGCCTTTGTGGCTTCCATACTAGAAATTCTTTCATCAAGGATGTTTTCTATTCTCCAATAACAAAATCAGAAGATTGGAGATGTTCCCTTAGGACACCTATATCAGGTATTATTCAGGCACACTCTCAGCTCTATGAATAGAGGAGAATTATTAAAATGTATCTAGGAGGAAAGAAGAATCCTTTGATAAAGCTATCCTGCAGCAGACCAGATTTACAGATTAAGTGCAAAGATTCTTCAGCTTATATCTGTCCTCGGAAAAAGAAGAAGCATTTCTTCAAGCTAAAAATAAATAGAAAATTGAAGCAGTTGAGGTATTTTCACAAAAGAAAGTTTCAAGGAAAAGGCACTACAAATCGATGTTACATCTGTGGGCAGAAAGGACACTTTTCAAAAATATGTCCTTCTAAATCAAAGAAAGCAGCAAAAATGATTCAACAGATTACATCCGTAGACCTGAAGAATGCAAATGTTGAATCTTTATTCTCTGAAGAGGATGAACCCTCACCAGAAAGTATTTTTGCTGTATGTCATGATGAAACCTCAAAATATTCAAACTCTGATAATGATGAGCCTCTGCAATTCTCTCTTGATAAGATTTTTTCTTTAGTTCAAGAAGAGCAACCTGTTCCTTTGATGACCCTACAAATTTACCCAACAGCTTTTTTTAAACTCATTAAAGCCATTGCTCTAATGGATACCGGAGCAAAAATTATCACCTTAAACCCAGATGTCCTCCCTCCTGATTGTTGGCCAAAATATGATGAATATTTCAGAGTAACCAATGAAGAGTTTCTGAAAACCAAACATATTACTGAAGATCCCATCAAATCCAATTTTTTCCTAGTTGCCACATTTGGACCAAAGTTCTTGGATCACTTTTACCAAGAAAAGACATTATTTTTGGATTTGATATCTATTGGAAGATGAAGAAACTTTAGATTCTTCCTAATGGAATTAAGTTCAAGAAATATTTCCAACCATACACCACAATCCCATCTCTTTTTAACCTTGAACCTAAACCCATATCTTTTCAACCAATTTATGAGTTCTTATTACAGGTTTGCAGTGCAGATTCACATACTAAATTTTTGGAGAAATATTCTTCACCACTATGAAAAAATTTTGAGTTCTTTATTTCTTTGCTATTCAAGCAAAATAAGGACGTTAATCCAATAAAAGCCACTCATCTTGGAATGACTCTTACATATTTAAAGCTTGCAGAAGAAGAATGTCAAATTATTACAGAAACAAGGCTTGATTGAGTTAATAAAGTCTGAATGGGCATGCCAAGATTTTTATGTCAACAAGAGATCTGAACAGATCAGAGGAAAGAAAAGACTGGTGATTGATTATTAGCCTTTAAATTTCTTCTGGAGAGATGATAAGTTTCCCTTACTAAAGATCTCTTCTCTTTTTCCATTCTTATCAAAGGTAACAATCTTCGTGAAGTTTAATCTGAAAGTAGGATTTTGGCAGCTTGGAATCAAAGAAGAAGAAAGATATAAGACAGCATTTTACATTCTAAATCATCATTTCCAATGAAAAGTTATGCCATTCAGATTGAAGTTGCAGTTTCCTTATTTCAGAAAGCAATGATAAAAATTTATGAGCTTATCATGAATAGTGCTCTCATTTACATTGATGATATATTATTATTTTCTTCAGAGAAGGAAAGTCATTTACAGCTTCTCTAGAAGTTTTCAGACTTAAAAAAGCAGTACAGAGTAATGCTTTCTCCATCAAAGATGCATGTTAGCAAAACAGAGATTGAATTTCTAGGAATATATTTCAAAGAATGCCATTATCAGCTTGGACCATATTTTGCTTCAGAACTTTAAAAGTTTCCAGAAAGAGATTTCTCTCTTAAATAGATCAAGCAGTTCCTTGGAATTGTCAATTATCTGAGAGACTTAATTCCAAATCTCACAAAGAAGACTACACCATTGAGAGCCATGCTAAAGAAGAATCCATCAGTATGGACTGAACAACAAATAGCAGCAGCAAAGCAGCTTCAGTCTGATATAAGAAATCTGCCCCTTTGTATATTCTATCAATAGGGAAAAGGATCTTGTAGATAGATACCAGTGATAAATTTTGGGGAGCCATTCTTCTTGAATAAGATGAACAGAAGTAGAGACGAATCTGTGCCTATACTAGTGGGAAATTTTCAGAATCAGAATGCCATTATCATTCCACCTTTAAGGAGATTCTTGCAGTCAAGTATGCCATTAAGAAATTTGAGTTCCATCTCATTGGGCATCATTTCAAAGTAATCATGGATTGCTTATCCTTTCCAAAGATGTTGAATTTCAAAGGAAAGACAATGACACATCCATAACTCCTCAGATGGAAAGAATGGTTTAGTGAGTATGATTTTGATGTAGAACATATCAAATGTGATAACAACTTAATACCAGATTTACGAAGCAGACCCATCATATCTTGTGCTATGAAAGAACCCTTTCAATTAAAAATCCTTCCTATGATATACATGTTATAATTTACTAGTTCAAATTTGCCACCTGAACCACCTGAAACTCAATTCCTTCTTCAAGGAATTCTACCAGAGATACCACTATCCTGTTCCATAGCCCAGCTCACAAAAATAGCCTTAACCCAAATTTTTGAATATCAATCCAAATTAATCCGACTTTATGGACCTGCCCTTCTTCAAAAGCTTGGCATTCATCCAGACTATCCATTTGTCATTATTTTTAGTTTCCTTAACCAAAGCCCAGAAAAAGAATTTCAATGGCCCAAAGAACTTCTTGTGTTTTTCTAGTACATGTGTCATCTTTACTGGGTAGCCTTTGATCTACAACCACTTCTTCTAGCTCAATATGTGAGGAGTTTAGAAACGGGACTCAAATCTAATCTACATCTTGAGACATTTCTTAAGTGGTTCCAACCTTTTTTCAGATGGAGTTCATTCCTCACCAGTGAAGCCATTACTCAAAGACTGACTCAACCTCATCAGTGTCATTTAGTCATTTTATTCCATGGGCCTTTTTAGAAAATAAGAAATGAGTTTAGAATAATTCCCAACTTCCAGACTCATCAGACTTACAACTTCTCTATGATTGACAATATGTTCACCAATATAAAAAATTTATTACTATAGAGGAGACTGCAAAAGAGACTCTTTGAGGTTAACAAGAAAATCCCAATTGAGATTTGGCCTAAAGCCCATGAAGAAGCACCGTGGGAAGCTTATCCTAAAGCTTATGTGATAGGATTACTTGCAGATAAGAATCACTAGTTGTCAACCTAAGGTCCAGGATCAAGTTCTCAAAGCTCTCAGCCAGTAAGAAAGTCCAGTCCACGCAGTCCAAGCCCAGCAAAAAGTCCAAGCCCATCAATAATGGATTTTGAATTATTCAATGATCTATATGGATGCCCACTTAGAGGATATTCACAGGGATATTCCTAAGAAGATGTCGATAGCAGTGACAGCAATGATGAAAATAATATGTCATCCAACCATGAGCCTATCAAGAAATGAAAAATACTCATAAAAAAGACTTACTAGCTAAAAGTCAAGCTACTTTAAATAATCATAGCATATATATATACTATAGTTAAAGATAACGTATAAAAAGTCTTTATAGTTATTTAATTAGTCCAAGTAGTCTTTATCAATGTGACAAAAGTCATGGGTCTAGTTATAAAAAGTCATGGTGGGTATAGAAAAAGTCAATATTGTCATTAATATCTTTAGTTAATATTATTGTCTATATCTAGTCTTCTTTCTCTATATAAAAAGCAGGAGCTTTATTGTAAAAGGCAGACAACCCCTTATAGACATTGCCTTCATAAATAAAAAAATGTGTTTATAAAAATCTCTCTTCTTCTCTGAATGGCTCTCCTCTATAATATCATAATAATCATGTCTCCACCATAGTCATCAGAGAGTATGCTCTGTGCTTGCCTCGCAAGAGGAGCCTACACATCAGAATTCTTATGATAAGAAAATGATCCTGTTTAACCAACTTCATTAAGATCATGTATATGAGCATATCCCTATGTGGTAACTCACAGGGTTCATGAGCATAAGAGGGATAGGTAGTGACTGGAAACCAATGAGGAGGAGTATGGCATGGCTAGTCCATAAGTTGCTCATGAGCCTAAGAACTTAACATAGAGATTCTTTCATAATCATCTTTAACCTCGCGATGTGCTCATATGCCTGGTCTTAGTGGAGCTCTAGAAAAATAGGGTGCTGAGGTGGTGCCTCAGTACTGAGGCGGCGCCCCAACACTGAGGAGGCACCTCAATAGCACTAGGGAGGCGCCTCAGTGATATTTTTAGCCCTAGAACCTAAAATTAAGCTATTTTAGACCATTTTTTGAGTCCTGTAACATATCTTTTAGCCGTAGATCAACTTAAATTGAGTAGAATTAAGATTTTAGCTTGTGTTCTTATGGTTTTACTTATGGATGTCAGGATCAGATTAGGTTGAAGTTGTAGAGCCTAGGTCAGGGCCAACCAACTAGATTTTGGCTCAGTAAGCTCAGGTGAGTGGATATATATATATATATATATATATATATATATATATATAACTGATTTCGAAACCAAGAATATGTTTGTAAGGTTCGGTAAAAAGTTTTCTATATTTTAACATCTGATGTTTCCTTACAAATATGATGTTATCAAGTATTAGCTTACAAAGTATGATTGTATAAGTTTCTTAGCTTTTATATTAACAAATAGAAACATATAGCTTATATTTATTATTGAATTAGCAAAAGTAATTTTAAACAATGACATGTTTAATATTTTATTTCAATGATTATAGTCAGCATTTTTATAAGTATCAGCTTTATGATTCAGTAAATTATGTTTTAATAGCACTTTGAGAAATATGAATGATTTGGTTTGACAGACAAACCTATACACTCGTATTATGTACCCTTTAGATTGCACCATGATGACTGGTGTTTATTCAGCAGTATTATTATGTATATCAGCAATATTATCTAACAACTGTCTTATAGACGGTGCTTGGTTGTACACATAGCCTTAGGGCTATACAACCAGGTGGTTAGCCCTTGTGGGGCAGCTCTGCACATACGTATGACCAGCAGTATAAATAGCAATATGTATACACATAAGCTGTCAGCGTCATCAATGTGCCCATTGTATCAGCATAATCTTTTGGTTACATCTTAATGAGTGTATGGGATAGTATTTTACGAATGTTGTTTCTTAGTTTTTATAGCAATTGCTTAGCAATGACATCATGATATTTAAGCTAGAAGAAATTAGCTTATACATATGTTTTACTATGTGATTTTTGATAGAAAATATATCAGCTTATGTATATTGTTTTATGTTATTTCAGCAGCTTATTGATTATTATTAGTATTTTAAAAGCAGTTTTATTTATACCTTTATCATCATTCTAGCAAATAGTTAGGGTTCCCACTTTAATTTATGATACTTATATTTAGTCCACTCATTGAGTATTTTTGTACTCACCCTTTTATTTTAAAATATTTTCAGACCTAGCAGGATAGTATCAACAGTAGCCAGTAGGACCCGTCTTGGTGCCCATCTAGTGTCTAGAAGAGGTTGAGCCAATATATTCAGACATCTAGACTTTTGTAGTACTTTTAAAATTTAATTATTACATAGTTGATGGACTTGTATTATAATAAATTTGAGATTGTTGAAAAAGATTCTTAGAATATATAATGATAGCATTACCAGGGTGGATAAGGTTTTCATCACTTGATGTCATTTAATCATGCTTTTCTTGCTAAATAAAAGTGGCGATTGATGTAAAATCCTAATTCACTGTGCAGTCAAGTTTTGAAGGCTAAATGTTTTAGATGAACAACTTTTTTGG
>CATIWO010328594.1:0-12513 GCA_949673435.1 Macaranga tanarius | reverse complement strand
TTATTTTGACATTTTAATTGTAAACTTCAAATTTTATGGTTATTAATTTGTTGAATTAATTTTAAAGTAGATTTTTACTTTTCTCTAATCAAAGAAGGAAATTTCTCATTAGATAAAAATTTTATCGTTATCACTATTTTCTCATTTGATTACGATAAGTTAATTCCCAACAAGACCAAAACATGGATGACTCTATTGTGTTTCACATGACTAAAAAAAGGTTTTCCTGACTCTATTTATTATTATGTTTCAATCACATTAGCTTATATTTTTCAAAAGTACAAAACATTTTTTTGATCGATTTTCAAAGTACAAAGCTCGAGACTTCTGTATTTGTCCTCTTTAATATAGGCTAACTTAATAGTTTTCATCAGAATGTTCTCCAAACTAAGAGGATCGACCAAAATGAACAACATCCCATAAATTGACACCATCTTCTCAGTCATAAAGAGCAGAAAAGCTTCATTATAAAGCTCCTAAATCTGCAGCGAGCAACTAGGGAAACAATAGAGTCAGAAATGCCTCCGTTCCAAGACTGAAGTCAAGACTCAGAGTTTGATTGTGCCCAGTTTAGTATATGATCAACAAATGCATTACCTGTATTAACATAATTATAGCATAATTATAAAGATTCTATTTTAAAAACTTGTATTTTTTTTTATTAACAGTAAGATCAAATGAGCTAAACATCGACGAACTGCATAAGAGAGAGCAGCCATCTCCTTTTTAAATCAAGAGGAAGTTAATTCTACAAATCGGCAGCAATATTTGAACTCTGCACCACATGCTGCCTTTGGAGAGAAGTGACTGCACTATGCTACAATTATGTCAATAACCTGAATGCTTTAACAAAACAAACCTAACAAGCTGAAAATTATTACAAAGAGAATAAATAACATTAAAAATCAAAGGGAGTTGATCTAAACCAACAAAACTACTAGTAACTTTAAAGATATATGATAGAAATTGAACCACTTTCAATCATCAAATTTGGCGAGAGATGCAGCAAGTGCAGTGTCATGACTAAGATTACATCTTTACACTGCAGACAGAAAGGCAGTACAGTACCATTTTCACCTAGATTCATGCTTGAACGCAAATTTGTTCCTAGCAGACCAAAGGCCCTAAAGTAACATCACAAAAACTCAATGTTACCATATTCAAGTTGCTTTTGTATAAGTAAAATCCAATCTTTAACATTACCACCTGCTGATGAATCCATTCTTAAGTCCAATGATTATTATATCAACCAGAATCCACAACTCCAGCAATGCTCTTTAGCAACATTGATTTGGGCCTCAGCTGCACTCAAACATCAAGAACAAGGGAAATTTTATGTTCTTACCCCAGGAGGAATATTAAGAAGCAGTCATAGATCAACCTGCAAAATTTTTCAAAGACCATTTTTTTGGTATATACTGAAATGAATACAATAAAAACAATTCAAACCAACATCTTTATGTTTACTTATGACAATCAATTGTCTTTTAGAAGCAAGATCAATTCGGACTCATCAAGAAGCTGTACTATACCAATACAGTAGCAAAGAGTTAAGTGGTATTCAATACCAAACAAAAGTTGAAAGAACGTGCAAAAATAAGATGCGGGCAGCTGAAAAAAATACGAATTTTTGAAGCCAGTAAAGCATCAAAATACACTTTTTTTTTCCACCATTGTTATCACAAGGTTTCCCAGAAACCTAATAAATCTATAGTAATAATTATGATATGCAAATAATAATGTATGCCCAAAGACTAATAAGGTTCCTCTCCAACTCATTCTGTTTTTTAGCTGCAAATAGCTACTTAATCATACCTATACCTCATATTTTCAACATCAAAACATGCGATCAAACCTAATCACAATGATGTATATTTGATGTAATTTTTAACTTTGAGCAGTAGTAGCAGAAGAATTTTTACCTGTAGCACCATGACTCCTCCAACACCATCGTCCTTAGAAGTCAGAGATTATCTCTGAGTCTGACTTAGTAAATGTTGATATGAGAAATGTGAGAAATCCTGTGGCTGTCCTTCCCAGTCCCCTTTTGGTAACGTTGATTTAAAATGGGACACTCAGAGATGATCAAGTGCTGTAGTGGTGCCATCAAAATGTAGTCCGGAAGGGCTTTCAACTTTGGGCAGTCCAGAATCTGCAGGTACTGAAGCTGTGGCATTATTGTTGAATCATCACTTTCTCCCAAACTCTTCTCCTTCCCATCCCATTTTTCCAAGTCTTTCATATACCAAATTGTGAGTTCTTTCAACTTGGGAAATGCAGTAATTGATGGCATTTCTTGCACACCTTTCTTTGCTTTCTTGTTATTAGTATCTATTGGAATTCCAAGAAATCCAACATCTAACCTTTTCACACTTCTAATTTCCATTGTTAGCTTTGCAAGCGAGCATAATCGTCCCAGTGCAGGCAAAAATTCACAGTTGCTGTCAACTATTTCAAGCTCCTTGAGTTTTGTTAGCGACATCATCCAACTGGGGAGTGAGGTCCCTCTATATGCACCTATGCGTAAATATTCCAAGTCTGAAGGTGCTTGTAATGCTTCAATTAAGTCACCATCATTAGCGTCCTGCCCTGCCTCCATCCGAGTAAAGTCTAAAAACAAACCATGGAGGTTTTTCTTATTCTTAAGTTCTGCTTTTAGAGCTTCACTAGGTTCTGCTACATTTCCTAGATTCTTAATCAAAAGATTCCCTTGAAGACTGTTTAAGTTCTTTAGTTCTCCCAGATTAGCTGCTTTTGTTTCATTTTCACCAATACAGACAATGAAGTAAGACAATGTCCGAAGGGAATGCAATCTCTCGAACCCCTTTGGCATGAAACTTATTCTTGAACCAATCATTTGTAAATGTCTTAATTCGCTAAGTCTTCCCATTCCTTTGGGTAAACTTTGCAAAGATCTACACGAAGTAAGATTTAAGCATTGTAAGTTACACAAGTTACATACCGTATCAGGCAATGCCTTCAAAGTTGCATTTTGAGACAAGTTGAGGTACCGCAAATGTATCAGTTTCCCCACTTCAGCTGGCATTTCTTCAATGGAAGATTCACTCAAATCCAATGACCTTAGACATGTCATGCGCTGAAATAAATCTGGCAGTTGTGTCTGAATTGAAGAATTCTTGGTCCTGACAATGAGGCTGCGCAGACTTTTTTTTTTGTAAATGGACAAGGGAAATGGGGCCTCCACATCAAGCATCATGTATAAATGACGAACTTTTTCATATGTAAAGCCTATCCTTGGTTTCTCAATACCACGTACATCCATTCTGCAACATTCATTCTTTGTCAAAGATTGTACAAAATCATGAACAACATCATGCATCTTGAATCTTGTTACAGAATTCCTCATCTCAAAATCTATAATCTCTTCAATTTCTTCGAAGTCTTGGAAGAAAGAATGCATTAGTAAGTTTTCAAAGTACCCTTCACCAACAAACTCCATCTCATTTCCCCTAAGATAGCCATGAGCCATCCATAAATTGATAAGTTCAGTTTTCTCCATCTTATATTCTTTTGGGAATATGGAACAATACAAGAAACATTGTCTAATTGCAGCAGGCAAATCATAGTAGCTCAACAGCAAAGGAGGAAATAAACCTCTTCCTACCTCTTCTAGTTCCCATAATTCACTAGCTAAAACATTTTGCCATTCTTCTCTAGTTCTTTTCAACTGCATAAGATCTCCAAGTGTTTTCGCTGCAAAAGGCAAACCTTTGCATTTGTTTGATATTTTCCTTCCCATTTCTGCAAATTCCTCTTGCTCATCTACACCTCTTCCACAAAACGCCACCTGACTAAACAAGGACCAACATTCCTCCATAGGCAATTCCCCTATGCGGAACAAGTGGGTGGATTCCATCTTCTTGGCTGCAGCTTCTTTACGAGTGGTCACCAAAATTCTACTCCCAGGTGCACCACACTTGAGAGAGAGTTTCAGTGGTTCCCATTCTTTACTATCTTCGTTCCACACATCATCAAGTACTAGAAGGAACTTCTTTCCCTTTATAGATTTTGAAATATCTTGTAAAAGGGATTGCAATTCGTTCAAATTCGGAGAGACCCCATTAAGAGATTCAAGAATTGCTTTTGCAATTCTTACTTTATCAAAAGGCTCTGAGACACAAACCCACAACCTCCTCTTAAAATGAAACTTAAGATCATCGTCATTGTAAGCTAGCTGTGCAAGAGTTGTCTTGCCAATTCCTCCCATCCCCACAATAGAAATGACATCGAATCCTCCTGATTCTTTATTATTTTCGGACAACAACTTGCTAATTATAATCCTCTTATCATGATCTCTACCACACACCCTTGATACATCAACAAAAGAGGTACTCAATCTACTAGGTTCTACAACATCACTAAGCCGATCATTTTCTTTGGTGTGCCTAAAACTGTAGAACACAGTCTCCTTAGCAAGTGCATCTACTCTATCACGAACTTGTTCGATTTTAACAGCAATATCATGCCTCAGAAAAACTTGACTGAAACTGAAACAGAAGCGAGGAGATGGCAAAAAAGAACGTACCGACTGCTTCCTTTTGGGGAGTTGATGGGTGGCATTTTGAGTCAGAATTGCAGTTCTCCATTCATCCAACAAATCATCTATATCATATGCTACATCTTTAAGCTTTGTTAGCCAATTCTTAATGGTGACCTCCTTCAGTTGTCTTCTCTCTGCGTCTTCAAGAACAGCTTGGATTGTTTCAAGAAGGCTGGTAAGGCTTTCAACTTCCCTATCCACACCCACCACTAGTTTCAGCTCTTGTTGCACCTCTCGATCAATGATTTGAGCTAGTTGCTGTAAGATTGCGGTGATAAGCGCATCAGCCATCCTTGGTTTTTTGCAGTAACTTAACTGATTCAAAGAGGTAGAATTAAGGAACAAGTAAAGGAAGAAGATATTGTTTATGAGTAGTTGAAAGAAGTGGACAGTGGTAGACTTTTTGGCTCCAAAGTTGTACTTTTCTTTGACAGAGATAGAATTAGTTAGCTGTTAGTGGGTAGGGGGAGCACATGGCCATCAAACCCGCACGGAAGCACCACTCTTGAGGGTGCATGGCCACCCAGACCAAGCTGTATGGGTCTTCAAAGTTGTACTTTATAAGGGCTAAACTCTTGCGAGACAAAAATCTTTACCCTTGTTTTATATAGTAATGGATTCATAAATCCTAATATTATGGTTGTTAGTTCTAATATTATATTTTGAATTTGAGTTTTACATATATAAAAATAAATAAATTATTTAATTTGTAGGAAAATTGGATTTTTTAATAAAAATTTTTGTATTGAACTAAATTAGTGACAATGTAATGTATTATTATTATTATTATTATTTTGAAGGGACAAAATCTAATGGATTATTAGATTTTGGATATTAGTGGTTGCCGCCGGGGAAAATATAAACTAAAGGGTAAAAATTCTTGTCTCGGACAAAGATGGTAAATTACTGTTTTGGCCCCTCAAAATTATACAGCCCCCTGTAAAATGAGGGGCCAAAATGGTAATGTTCTATCTCGGACGATAGATTTTTTCCGTCTCTTCCCGAAACACCTATCACCGTCCATAAAAAAAAGGATATATATAGATATTTACCGGTATACTTTTCAAGTTGAGAACTGAGTAGGGGAATAAAGGTCAATTTGGCCGCTGAACTTTACACTCAGAATCAAATTAGTCATTTTTCATCTTTTTGGGTCAATTTAGCACAAAATTTTACGAAAAAGGTCATATTGGCCCCTCAATATTACAATCAACTCCTTATTTTTTTTGACAAATTAACAAAAGACTTCTTACATATTTACAGAAACCTCCATAATGTTTTAAATAGTTAACAAATTAGTCCATATTTTAGCAAAAAAATTAATTTAAAATTTCTAAATTTAAATTATATCCAAAATATAATTTATTTATAGCTTGTAAAATTTAAATTTTAATAATAAATAATATTATTATATCAATTTAGTTATTCACCCATAATTAATATTGAAATATTAAATTTTTATTTATTTATAAATTAATTTTATTTTTTAAGATTGTACATGACACTTAAATCTATCTATAGTTTGGAAATATAAATATATAATTTAATATTTATAACCTTTATATAATAAATGAAAATATAATATTAAGCTAACAATATAATAATATATTGTTAGGTTTTATAATTTTTAATATTAAAATAATAAAAGTATAATGATATAAAACTAATTTTTATAATAATAATAATAATAATAGATTTAGATTATTGTTATTGTAAGATCCTCACCAACACAACTACAAACAATCAACACTTAACACATCAATTACCAATTAAAACCTTAAACGCACTGTTGACAAGTGTAAGGACAATGGATATTTTTTTCACAACATAAGATATACGTGTAAGCAGCCAATTTTTACAGTATAAGGAAACTCATAAATATATATACATCAACCACAGTACAACAGTGCTAGCAAATATATATATATATTGTTCAGCAAACTATAATATGTACAATCATCCGAGTACGGAATATTTAACAATGATACATCAAGAAACATAATCAACTAAGCTCCATAAATATCCCTCCCAACACTCTTCGTCAATAGAGAGGAGAAGATGTGCGCTATGATCTGTTTGCACATCTGATCTAGGGCACTCCAATGGTCATATATCATCAGTCTGCGCTAAAAAGTTCAAAACCAGACCTAATAGGTACTATCCAGTATAACCCAAAAAGTCAAAAAGAAATATCCTGATAAGCTCTCTCTCACATCCAGGTCATAGAGACCTGGATATTTGGGTCCATCACATGATACACTTAGAGTATTGTACACATATCTCGCATATATTCCTCCCTAATCACCGAAATACGTATGGAGGCTCCCATTGGCTCGATTGTCACTCTAAATAAAAGCTTTGCATTCTGGTCATGACAAATTGTATATCTAATAATAGTCTCTGTGGCGGTGGCCTCGAAAGTCATAGTCGTCCACTCAACCGCCATCTTACTCTACCAATAATAATACAAACTATGCTGAAAATTTAAACAATTTGAAAAGAAAAGAGGAGTGTGAGTAATTCCAGAAGAAATTACCCAGTGAGTGACTATACTCATAAAAAATTAGTCAAAATACAAATACAAATATATCTGTAAAATAAAATGGCGAAAATAAATAAACTATGCAATTAAATTCCATAGGATAAAATCAAATCGATACATAATAAAAATTAGAGATAATCATGCAATTGTGGAAAATTATCATTGACAATAATGATAAATATCACAAGTTCAATCCCTTCCAAAAGTTTCTTATTTACAAGTATATTACTCTACTTTTCATGTGACTTAAACTGTTAAGAATAATTAGGAGAACAACACTGTTATGTATTAGCGGTTCCGAAAATTTTCAGCTTCTATATATTTATTATTTTCGTCAGATGTAGTAATGATATTTATTATTCATTTATTTCAAGAGTTGGGTGTATAAATTAAACACAAGACAACACCCATAACACACCTTTCCATCTTACCAGACACAATCTCAACACTCGCTGCACAGTAATTATAAGTTACACCATTACCCTTTACTGAGTAACATCATCAATCAATTACTGATAAATATTATATGCATACTTTAGACCACATAAACTCACCCCAAATGCATTTCTGAGTTTATGCGCTGTCCCAAAGATAATTTTTTAATCATTGGCCAAATATCCTCTCAACCAAACCCTTTTACTCAACACGACCACATATGTGAATTCTCTGTTTATTATGAATTTACAGAAAATTCTATTGTTTTCATATATGTCTATGTACTCATTTAAATTTTCCATATTTTATTACTCTCTCTAATGGATATTTAAATTTTCAAGCAATAAATTTATCAGCTCTATATTTGTAAAAGATTGATAATTTAATTATCTACATAATTCAGTTCGATTTTTACTGGAGTTTTTTTATATAATAATAATAATAATAATAATAATAATAATAATAATAATATTATTATTATTATGTCTCAAGTTTGTAAAATTTAATTACCCGACTCTCTTCTTCATTATATTATTTGTTATAATTGCTTATTAACATTTTATTGTTTTTTAATTTATATATATATCTTTAAAAGTTGTCACAAAAGCATTTCACAAACAGAAGTTTAACTACAAAATTTTAACAACTCAAAACTATGCATGCAAAGCCAAAACTAGGTATAATCCAGCCAACCTACTACATATTTCAACACAGCAACAGAGGAAATCATTTTTTCAAAACAACAGTATGAAACGTGAGTTATACCTTAATCTTTAGATGGACAAACCTCAAGAAATTGAATAAAAAAAAGAATTTAAGTAGAAGGATTTCACACACCTAGGGTAAAGCTCAATCTTCTATAGAAATCTTCTTCTCCCAAAGTTAAATCTTCACCTTTTTTTTTGCATAAAGAATGAGCCCAACTCTTCCTCTTCTTTGTTAATTCCTAATGCCGCTAATAGTATAGGTTAATGCTATGACATTAGCACACACGAAGGTGACTATATGATCTTTTTTGTATTTTTGTTTTATGTGTAGCTCTCTTATGTATTTGTATTCGGGTATAGGAGGAAGGGCTATTTGGGATAAGTAGGATGAAATTCGATTATTTAGGTGTATATAATATATGTATAAATGTATTGTATCATGTGCTTATGTCCTTGAAACTTCTGTAAGAACGTGATGTACGAATGTAAATAGTAAGTTTGCCAAGTTGACATTTACTATTCTCTCTGATATATTTTGGTGGTTGTTTACTATGGTTATTATGTTTAAGTTAAAAAAAAGCATGGTGGATTTGTATCACACATTAATTGAAAAAATTGCTTATGGCCATTAGATTAATTTTAAATTAAGATTACATAGTTCTATTCCAAACATATTATTTAGAGGTGGGGTATCACAAATTTTGGTATCATAGGTGGTATAACCTTATCCAACCTGCGCAGTGGAAGTGTGGTGGGACCATAACCCACAGGTCCCAGGATCGAAACCTAGCTCTGATGCTAAAATTTGTGACACCCCACCTCTAAATAACATGTTCGGAATAGAACTGTATAATTTTAATTTAAAATTAATCTAATGGCCATAAGCAATTTTTCAATTAATGTGTGCTACAAATCCACCATGCCTTTTTTTTTTTTTTTTACTTAAACATAATAACCATAGTAAACAACCACCAAAATATATAAGAGAGAATAGTAAGTGTCAACTTAGCAAACTTACTATTTACATTTATACATCACGTTCTTATAGAAGTTACAAGGATATAAGCACATGAAACAATTCATTTATACATATATTATATACACCTAAGTAATCGAATTTCATTCTATTTGTCCCAAGTAGCCCTTCTTCCTATAGTTGAATATAAATATACAAGAGAGCTACACATAAAACAAAAATACATAAAAGATCATCTAGTTACCTACCATCACTCTGCTAGCATTAGAGATACATGAATGTTGAAAGCAGTGTGATTCTCTCTCACAGTCTATCTCACAATCATCCACTGGCACAACATATTGAATATATACTTATATACAATATTGAAATAAATATCATGAATAAGAAAATTTTTGAAATGTAAAGATACTTTATATATAAAAGTACTATTTTATACAATATACATAAGATTTACATAAATATTTAAAAACAACATAAATATATTACAAAATTCCCAAGCTGCCCAAAATGTAAATGTTCATGTGGATGGAAATGTCAATCATCAAGCACGCTGTGGTCCCACCTGAGCTCACGATATGGCCAAGCTTCAAGCCTAAATCAAAGAGGCACCTCAAGCTAGGCTATCTATCCTGAAAAGCCACAATTGTAAAGGAATGAGCTTGCGACTCAATAAGTAATTAGTAATACATACAATAAATAAAACTTCCCAAGAATTAATTAATCCAATTTAAATAAAGACACTAAAATTTGGGCTACACAGATTGGAACACGACCGTGTTCCAACCTGTGTTTGCCTCAGTCCCAAACACACTCTCACACACTGCTATGAACACGCCCGTGTTCTTACCCGTGTGTATCTTGGTCTAAAATGTACAAGTTATTAAATTGATACACGCCCGTGTACGAGACCGTATACCTCTCGGTCTAAAATCATTAATTCACACTGAATTTGGACACGCCCCATGTACCTCTCAAGTCCAAAATGCATCGTCTACACAATCCATACATGGCCTTAGACACACCCGTTTATCATCCCTTGTAGTTCTCGGTCCAAAATCCCAATTTCACAAATTGATACACGGCCATGTAAATACCCGTGTACTAGACCGTGTAGCTATTGGTTTTAAAATTTCCATTTGGTACACGACCATGTTCCAGCTCCAAACAAATCGTGTCCTTGAACAAGGCTAGGGACACACACGTGTCTTAACATATGGTCCGGAACACACCCGTGTCGTAGCCTGTTTTCAGAATTACTAAAGTATTCAAATACAATCTATAAGCATTTATAAACACAATACCATACCGACAATACTCACTACTCTGAAACTCAAACTTGGTGTCTCTATTACACCATATCACATCATTTCAATCATTATTACTTTCACAATCCACATTCAACAATATATATACAATCACAAATACAATGGATGTATGTTTATGCTTGTTAGTTTTCTGGCCGGAGATCTTAACACACGTCTCACTTAAAGCTCACTCTTTCTTTTCTTTTCTTTTTCTCTTTCTTTGCCATATCTTTATTTTTATTTATATATATGTGGCCATTCTTGAGACTCTCTGCCCCATAGTTTTAAAAATCGGTAACGGCCGTGATCACGGTCGTGACCGCGTGTAACGAAAACGGGACTATAACGCTGTAACGTAACGGTAACAGTCTAGCGAGTC
The DNA here is from genome assembly GCA_949673435.1 of Macaranga tanarius. Classification (NCBI taxonomy): domain Eukaryota; kingdom Viridiplantae; phylum Streptophyta; class Magnoliopsida; order Malpighiales; family Euphorbiaceae; genus Macaranga; species Macaranga tanarius. Next base: position 1,606 of record CATIWO010328594.1, on the reverse strand, counting down.
GTAAATTTTTTTGAAAAATTTACAAAGTATATTAAATTTAGTGAATTTTTAAGAGAAATTTGAAATTTAAATACACAAATATGTTATAAATATAACTGTTAAAAATATATATATATGTACTTAGTCCATAATTTTATAGCATAATTAAATTAGCATTAATTTTTATTCATAAAATAATAGAAAACAACATAAAATTATTAAAATCTCGAATATTACATAAACACAATACATAATAATAATCACCACCAAAAAGAGTGTCTAGGTGGATCTTGAGGAGAAGCAACAATTGGGGACATATGTCATTTAATATAATACAATGGTGAAGCTTCCTAGAAGCACCCATTAAAGTGAACCCATCATCTTTCTATTTAGATTTTTTTTTTGAACAAATCTTTCTATTTACATATTTAATAATATTAACCATTCCGCCACTTGAAGTGGAGGAATGTTTAATTAGTTTTTTTTTAATATGTAAAATAATAATTTTTGCATGTCACTATTCACGTAATATCAAAAAAATATGGTATTTTAGAAAATAAAATAAATCACGAGTAAGAGAAAATTACGTAGAATTTTTTGCTGCGAACCGTTTTGTAAACGGATGTAGGAACAATAATTTGATGAATAGTAAAATAGTAACTTTTGCATGCCTTTTAACAAAAAAATATTTATTTTTTAAATTTAAAACTCATTCCGCCACTTAAAGTGACGGAATGAGTTATTTAATTTCTTTTTTCATGTTCCACCAGTCAAACTGGCGGGGTTTTTTTTATCAAAACACCACAAATTGAGAATTTTTGCCATAAAATTCAATAGACTATATTAATATAATTGAAAACTAATAATAAAAAATTTAAATTATGATTTAAGCGAGAATGTGAGATTTTTTTTTAAACCTATAATTTTTTTTATTGGACCGTGACCGTTACATAACGGTCGTAACGACCGTTACACTTACAAAATTAATATAGTGTTATATAACGGAAATAACGGTCATGGTAACCTTAAAAATCGTTAAATAACGGTCGTTACGTTACGTAACGGTCATTATTTAAAACCATGCTCTACCCAGCTCAGTCTCAGATCTCATACGTGCGTGCATATATAATCATTATATGAATGGCCATACCTGAGACTCTCTGCCCAGCTCAATCTCAGGCTGTAACAGTCCAAGATCACTCGGTCCACGAGGTATTGTCCGCTTTGGGGACTGACCCAGTCCATCCCTCACGGTTTTGTCCTCAAAAGGCGCCTCGTGAAGGAAGAAGGCACTGCACCCATATAAGGCATGCCAACTACCCACTTCCATCCGATTTAAGATCTCACAATCCACCCCCCTTAAGGAGCCCAGTGTCCCCGCTGGCACACTGAACCTGAGGATTCGGCTCTGATACCATATGTAACAGCCCAAGATCACTCGGCCTACGAGGTATTGTCCGCTTTGGGGACTGACCCAGTCCATCCCTCATGATTTTATCCTCAAAAGGTGCCTCGTGAAGGAAGAAGGCACTGCACCCATATAAGGCATGCCAACTACCCACTTCCATCCGATGTGAGATCTCACACAGGCCGTGGAGCTCATCTCCACACACACACGTTTTTCCTC
>CATIWO010328477.1:0-10883 GCA_949673435.1 Macaranga tanarius | reverse complement strand
AGATTTTAGGTTCCACGAAAATGGGGAAGAAGAAGAAGGAGAAGGAGAAGAATACAAACGAAAGCGAAGGATCCGAAACCAAACACAGTCCTAACACTGTGTTTGTCTCTAACTTTCCTCGCTCTTTCACCAACTCTCAGGTACTTACTTCACTTTCTGTTTGTTTCCCGAGAAAATAATAAAAACCTCAACTGTAATACAATGTCGCGGCTTACTGTACTTCTTTTATTAATCTTATTTGTAGCTTGAAGAGACATTTAGCGATGTTGGACCAATCAGGCGATGTTTTCTGGTTACGCAGAAAGGTAAAGAGTTTAATTTGATTGATTTCTGAGAAATGAAATTATGCAAAAAAAAAGAAAAAAAGATTTTGCGAGATTTCAATTGAATTGAAGCTGGTTAGAGAATTTATTTTAAACTGCGAAGCCTGAACAGCGTTATGATTTTTGAAATTTAGGTATTGTTAGAGAATTGATGCCGGCTTTCTAATTTGTTTTAGCTGTGTTAACAAGTTATTTTACCTTCTTCTTCTTCTTCATCTTTGCAGGGTCAACTGAACACCGCGGTTTTGGTTTTGTTCAATTGTAAGTTGTGTAGTTATATTTTCTATCTTTTTTCTTTCTGAATAGCTTATTTCTCTACTTAAATGTTTACTTGCTCCTCTCTCTCTTTCTAGATGTTAGTTTTTTTTTAAAAAACAATTTTTCATTATTGGGTGGTATTTAAAGAAGTGTTGCTTGGTGTTTTTTGTGCATTTTCAGTGCTATTAAAGAAGATGCGAATCGTGCAATCGAGCTAAAAAATGGTTCATCTGTTGGTGGTCAAAAAATTTTTGTTAAACATGCTATGAGCCGTGCACCCCTAGATCAGCGTCGAGCTAAGGCGGCACAAGGTTGGTTGATGGTCTTTAATTTTGGTCTTTCTTAGTTTTCTTTTTGTGTTTCTTCTTGTATTTTTTCAACAGATATTCTGATATGCTTAGACAATGGCATTGTCAAAACAGTTGACTAATATACTGAAGTTGATCTCTTATAACTTCTTTGCTATTTTTCCAATTAGAGGTTGAATCAGTTGGTGCAGCAAAGACAAACAATGAAACTACCCCTAGGGCAGATGAGGATGCTTCAAAATTAACAGAATCAGGTTAAAATCTATTGCATGTATATATATTTTTTTATCAACTGTGATCGACATTCAAGCTTCATATTTAGTTTTATTTCTGAATTTGAGCAAAAATTCAGGGAAGCATCTGAAACCAAGAAAACCAGCGAAGCTTATCAGTGAACTGGTTGATAAAGAGAATTGTTCTGAAAAGCAAAGGTACCTATTTTTCTCAATAATTATATTGATTTTTACCTGAATCAGTTAGGTTTTTCGAACTTGGCTGAGAACAATCTAACCTGAAATGGAAAAAAGAAAAAGTATCATTGATTGATTACCTCTAATGTTTACATTTTGTTCTATTTCATGTCAAAAGGTGAAAATGAGAGTTTGCCAAATTAAGGTCAATATCTTTTTGTGCGTGTGAATTTTGATGTTGAATTTGTGAATTATTATCTCTGGTGTTATTTGGAAATTGTTTTTTCTTGATCATTCACATCTGGGCATTTGTGTGAAAATCTCAACTGTGGACCTCTCCTGAATGTCCTCTCTTTTGAAGGGCTTGGACTTGGTGCTGTCTGAAAAATAATAATGGATGTCTCTGTTGGAACCAAGCTTGTGGTTGGGGGAAGCAATTTGAGGGCTTTCTGCTATCACTTTAAGACTTTATACACCTTAGCTTATTTTTAATTTCTGTGATTCCTCTGGGGTTTGAAATGGATGGCCTTTCTTAGGCATAGGTGACTCCAAATGGTTGTGATACATTTTGGAATATTAGTTGGATTGCTGGTTTTCAACTTCCAACTGGAAATGGTTGTAATTAATTTGAACTGACAATATGGATCTTGACCATGATGTATATTTTTTATTTCTGAATTTGGCATCATTTTTCATGTTACTAGTTCTATGTTGATGTGTGATATTATTTCTTTCACTTGTCAAAATTCTGCATATGATTTATTCTCTCTCTTTTTTGGTTGTCATGAAGAGTTGCTAGGACTGTAATATTTGGTGGCCTTCTAAATGATGCTATGGCTGAAGAGGTTCATCATCATGCTAGAGAGGTTGGAAATACATGTTCTGTAACATATCCTCTTCCCAAGGAAGACCTTGAGCAAAACGGTAAGTGCATATAACAGGATTGACAGTTTATTTCTTTCATATAATTAGGTGGGGCTTGTGGTCAGGGAGGAATGAAATCATAACTTTCTGAATTTTTATCCAGTCAGCATGAATGGGTTAATTTTTGGCAAAAATGTTCCAATTTTAGCAATTTTAGCACAAACATCCATTTAGTCAAAATTAAATAAAAAGTATCAATGGGATTTTATCCTTGAAAATTTGTTATTAATGTTAACAAAATAAAATATCTATATAAAAAAATCTTTTCCTTTTATCCACCATAGCACACAAACCCCGAGAAAGTAACACCTTTTTCAAAAAGCTTTTGTTCTAGCGTTTTGGAAAACAACACCTCCAATTATGTGGCCACAAGTGACTGGACCCAAAATGTGTTCCATGTTACCGTATTCCTCATGCACATTTTATCAAATGTCATGTATACCTCTTCTACTTCTCTATTCCTGGCATATATATGAATGATAGAATTATTGACCTGTAAATTCTCCCAAGATTACTACAACTAACATGAGAATGAACTCTCTCAAAATCTATTTCTCCCAATGCAGAAGAAGTTGCAAGAATTAAAACTAATGTAGCTTCATTAGACTCTTTACTAAAATCCAACATCTGTGAGAACATTTCAAGTGCTTATTTGAACTTATCACAATCCAGATAGCTAGCATTCCATGCATACTAATTATGGACTAGGAATTTTTTTAAACATTCTGTGTGATGCTTCAAAGTCCTTAAAAGCACCGTTCAGGGTATTAAAAAACGGCCGATACGTTTAATACGGCCGATACTGTGCGTATCGGCCGTTAGTACCCGAAAATAAGGGGGCCAATCCGATATTTAGGCGAATCGGGACTTCTAGATGACTTTGGTTGCTGAACCGGCGATGTATAGGTAGAATCGGCCGTATCGGACATTTTTTTCTGGTACGGTGGCTGTTCTCAGTTGAGTTCCGGCGAAGGAAGAAGAAGAGGAGGAAGAAGAAGAGGAGGAAGGTAGGATTCCGGTGAGGGAAGAAGAAGCATAAGAGAAGGAAAAGTCGGACATACCCTTAATTGTAAAAAGGAACTGTCGCTGCACAAATATATTGCATTTATTGTTAATCTTTAATTAGTTACCTTGTGATTCTAAAAAAAAAAAAAACTGTTGCCTTGTGATTTTCAAAAAATAAAATAAAATAGTTATCTTGTGGTTATCTTTAATTTACACATTTTTTAGGACTCTTTTTAATTGTAGTTATTTATTTATATATATTACTAGTATATTATTTTTTTTGAGAAATATCACTACTATATTATTGACGTAAAAGAAATAATATTATTACTAGTATATTATTTCTTTTATTATGTTATTACTAGTATTATTGAAATAAAAGAAATAATATAATTTTACCTTAAGCTATTATAATTATGTAGTAAGTTATTTATGTTGTCTAAAAAATTGTTAAGAGATATTTTATTTTTATCTTTAAACTAATAATTTTATATTACTAGAATTATATTATTATTAATCTAAGGTACATGAATGATAATTTTGATAAAAAAATTTTAAATTTTTATTTTTTATAAATGTAAAAATAATATATTTAACAATAATTTATAATTTTTTTCCTGTAAATATTGATTTTTAAAGCAATAACTTAGTATATTAGATATTTAAATTTATTTTTCATTTTGATTAATATAACTCATTTTTATTGATTATTTTTTAAAATTCACGGTAGCGGCAAACGATACGGTCCAATTTGGTTCGATATTGTTACACTGTTTCCGATATTGAAACGGATCACGAAACCATTATTTAAAGCCCTTGTACCGTGTGTATGAATATGAATAAGAATTTTCCTATACGTTATTCAAGTTCATACTTTAATACACTACAAGGCATTTGTTCCCTTAACAAATCTGATTTTTTTATATAAAAAATTTAATTTTTATATTAAAAATATTTATAATTTTAAGATTGGTCAGAATGGCAACCATTTATAAAACTAATAATTTGTTAAGGGTAAATATGACTTTTTAATTTTTTTTATAGATGTCACATCAGTACTTTTCATTTAATTTTGACCAAATGGATGTTTGTGCTAAAACTTCAAAGATTGACTCAGGGTATTTTTGCCAAAATTAAGATTTGGATAAAATAGCTAGGGCTGCAGACATTTGGATTTTTTTGATACCAATAGGCCTTAATTTTTATGCTAGTCATGCCAAAATTGCACTTTGCTATCACGTTATAGTCAGGCATTTCTTGCAATGAATTAATATCAATCTGCAGTTCAATCGTCAAATGATTTGCTTCAATTTTTGTTTCTAGGATTTTTCTTCTGTTGTCACGTGGTTCCATTAAAATGCAACAAGTTTGTTTTTTATGATCATGAAACTGCTTTTTTTGATTTAACAAAAGACCAAAAAGTCTTTTTGTACAGTCATTATTATGTGCTTCGACAATAAGACCGAAATGACACAACGTTTCATCAAGCAGCTTGAAGTTACTTATTTGTCATCTTTTGTACTTGTCGGAATGATGAATGATGTCATAGCATGCTAAATCCAGTGTGGTTTTCTTCATTCTTGTTTATGGTATATGAATATCTGTCTGTACCTGCTGGAATGGATCCCAACATGGATGCTTTAGCACTTATCACTGCTGCTTCTTATTAATTTGCTAGAGGAAAGTTGCAATTTTATATTTCATTTGAATTTTAACAGTTACAATTTTTGCATGTATAAATGATTTAGTGGTATCATTTAGGCGTCAACTTGGTGTGTATTTTTGCCATCTTACTGTGCAAATAAACCAGAAATATCGATTCACTCATTTAAAGAAGTACTATGTTCAGTTTAATGGTGTGTTAATTTTCAGAGTTGTAATTTTTTCAATTCTGATGGTAAATATGCAAATCCCAAAATGTTCCAGGTCTTGCTCGAGATGGATGTCGATTAAATGCGTCAGCTGTACTCTACGCAAGTGTCCAAGAAGCACGTTTGGCTGTGAGAATGTTACATCAAAAGGAAATAGAGGGTGGCGTTGTTTGGGCTCGCCAACTAGGTGGGGAGGTAATTATTTCATACTTTACGAAGGTTTCTGCTTGAACTGAAAAGTGATTCTCTAGTATTCAAGTGGGCTTCGTAGTTTTATTCCTTATATTAAAATTACACATCTTTCCCCTGGTTAGTGTTAGATAATTATATGATTAGTTGAGTGCCTGAGGTGTTATATGATGAGTTGAGGTGCTCTAAATTCTATGAGCAAAGAGAACAATTGTAGCAGAATGAGAGAATATTGATCAGAATAATCAAATTATTTTTCTACTTTGTATGCGAGCCAGGGTTCCAAGACTCAGAAATGGAAACTTATTGTCAGAAATCTTCCCTTCAAGGTTCTTCTGTGCTATTATTTTACCATTTCAATGATATTTATCATTTGAAGCATTTGATTCATAAACCTGCTCAATGAACATCAATGCAGGCAAAAGCAAGCGAAATAAAAGATGTGTTTTCATCAGCAGGTTTTGTTTGGGATGTATATATCCCACATAATTCTGAAACAGGGTAGATGAACCTGCTATCCAGAACAATCCCTTTTTGTAATTAAAGTGCATTTTATTTACCTATTCTAATTTTTCTTTTTGTTGTTTCTGCAGGTTATCCAAAGGTTTTGCATTTGTCAAGTTCACATGCAAACACGACGCACAAAATGTATGGCTTGTTTTGTCTTTAAAGCAGTGTTCAGACTCAATAATTTTTTTCAGACATTTATTTTTCCTGACAGGCCATTCAAGAATTCAATTTGCAGAAGTATGGCAAAAGACCCATGGCTGTTGACTGGGCTGTTTCAAAGAAAATTTATAATAGTAGTACTAATGGGTCTGCTCCATCAGAAGATGGTAACTGGGCTTTTAATTGTATTCTGTTTCTTTTATCGTGGTTAATCTCTTACTTTAGTTCCAAATTTTGTTTTCAACGGACTTGAATGGCTTCTTCTTCCATTTTAAAATGGATCTATGATATTCAAATAGAAATGGTGCGTCTTTTAGAATGGTTCTAATGGGTAATATTTTAGATGAATAGCTCCAATGATGTAGCAGTGTCTGGATTGCAATTGTATGTTAGAATTTGAGCTACATGAATTTAAGTGGGATACTGTAGTGCATCTTAGTATACGAGTCTTGCTCTCGCCGATATATGGACATGCTATAAAGTGTTACAGAGTGGAAAAATCACCTGCAAGCAGTTTTTGGAGAAACTTGGTAGCCGTGCACAAAAATTAATATAGAACTACCTTATGTTGGCCTCATGATTATAGTTATCCAATTAATATGTTAACAATTTGCATGTCTTGTTTCAGTCTAGCCTCATCAATAAGGAACTTGAGCAAGATTGACATAGGTGGTATAGTGCTGCTTTGTAATTGTGTGCCGTTCACATTAACTCCTATGTACCTGTTAGAAAGCACTATTTTGGAGAGAAATCACATTCAACCATACCGTCTTCTTTTCTTGACGTTCTTTTAAGGATATTGGTGTCTTTTAGTAGATTATGTGTTTGGGAGAAGTTAGGACAAAGTGTATAAAAGGGCATTTTTGAAGCAGGACAATCAGTAATATATTGCTCTGATGCATGCAGAAATTCTTCTGGTCCATTTCTCTCAATGCTTGAGTTTGATGATACATTTGTTAAGATGAATTTCTCTGCTGCTTCAATCAGTTGTCTACTTAAATATGTTTGGAGCTTTTTCATTTGTTGCTAATTGATTCGTGCACATTTATTAAGAAAACATTGTTGATCATTTGCTTGCCATACGATCTATGTTTGTGGTAGAAGGTTGTATGATTTGCTTGCCATATGATCTATGTTTGTGGTAGAAGGTTGTATGATTTATGATTCTCTTAAAAAACAAATGCGTTTTTTCCCCTCTTTTGTCTACAAAGTTAGGACTCAGAGACAATCCCATGCAAGGCCTTTTTGTTTAGGTGTTGTCAAATGATGAATTTGCGTAGGAAGTTTGGGCTCCAAGGAATATAAGCTCATCAGCTATAGGGATTTGTTGTTGAAAAGCTTTACCTTTGCCTTTATAGCTCAATTTTGGTTATAGTTTTACACTTCTACTGCGAGCTCTTTTTTTTTTTTTTTTGGGGGGGGGGGGGTCTCTGCACCTCTTTTAAACAGAACCTGACACATTGGCATTATGTAATTAATGAAATCGTTTGATTGATTTTAATTGAGCATTGGTATGCAGGACCGCAGAACGAAAGTGACAGTAGTAGTGACTATCTAGAGGAGGATGAGGATGATGATGGTGGTGCCATGGAAAGCTCAGATTCATTTGACAAAGTAGACAAGCATGCTGAAGTTGATTTTGATGCAGAGGCAGACATGGCAAGAAAAGTCATCAAGAATTTAATCACATGTTCATCCAAAGGTTCCATTACTTCTGATGTGGATTATTCCATACTACCTATGGGAAACCAGAAACCAAATTCAGATGAAACTGTTATTGTACCAAGAAAGAAGTCCAGTATGCAAGAAAATGTGTCTGGTGTTGCGCTGCCTGAGAATTCAGGTCAAATTGAATCTGCTGATGTTAAAAAGACAGGTTTAGAAGATGATTTACATGGAACAGTTTTCGTAAGCAACCTTCCTTTTGATATTGATACTGAAGAAGTGAAACAACGGTTTTCTGCATTTGGGGAAGTGAAATCCTTTGTCCCAGTCCTCCATCAAATTACCAAGTATGGAATCACACAGTTCTTCATGCAGCTGTACTTGCTCTTCAAATAAAATTAATCTGATACTTGTTCCATTGACAGGCGACCAAGAGGCACTGGTTTTCTCAAGTTTAAAACAAAAGATGCAGCTACTGCAGCAGTATCTGCAGCCAATGTTGCATCTGGTCTGGGGATTTTGCTAAAAGGTAGGCAACTGACAGTTTTGAAGGCTTTGGATAAGAAATCAGCCCATGATAAGTCAATGGAAAAGGCGAAAAATGAGGATAGCGATCATCGAAATCTTTATCTAGCAAAGGTTGGTTTTCATTAAACCCCATCCTAACCACTTTTAACACTTCTCAACTGATGGTTTTTATTTTAATACAGTTTTGACCTTCCTTTTTTTTTTCGCTCTTCTGAATTCATAATAGGAAGGTGTTATTCTTGAGGGGACCCCAGCTTCTGAAGGTGTTTCAGCAAGTGATATGGCTAAGCGAAAAGCGTAAGTTTCTTGTCCCCACTCCTTTTCAGCCTTTCAATCATTTGACATCAGAAAATAGGATGAGAAGCAATTCCTTCTTGACTGCAGTGCACACCTGCTACATGCAGGCATTATTTAATATGCCATTAGTAGTTTATGGTAAAAAAGCTGGCTATGTAGAATCTGTATCTGGAATATACTCTTAGGTCAAGGATGTGGGAATTCATGCTGAAGTTTTTTGAATTACATTGTCTGCCTGATAGAGTTTGGTAACTTTTCTCAATATTGCTACTGATTTAAATTCCGCTTTTAACTAATATATCATAATGCTTCTTAAACTCTGCAGGTTGCATGAAAAGAAGATGACTAAGCTTCACTCTCCGAATTTTCATGTTTCAAGGAACAGGCTTGCTATATACAACTTACCCCAGTCAATGACAGAAAAGAAACTGAAAAAGCTTTGTATTGATGCAGTTATCTCACGAGCTACAAAGCAAAAACCAGTAATTCGACAGGTTGGCTAGAGTTATCTGTTCTTAATTGTTTTTGTGGTGTAACTCCGTGTTGCTCTTCTTGTATCTCTCTCTCTCTCTTATTACATATTTATGTTGCTGATGCAGATAAAGTTCTTGGAAAGTACAAAGAAGGGAAAGGTCACAAAGAACCACTCACGTGGGGTTGCCTTTGTTGAGTTTTCAGAGCATCAACATGCACTTGTGGCCCTGAGGGTTCTTAATAATAATCCCGGTAATTTTGTTTCGAATCCATGTTGCAGCCAGTATTTTTCTACGAACAATATGATTGACAGTTTTTCTTTCCCCTAACTTGATTTCAACCTTTGGCTACTTGTAGAAACTTTTGGCCCTGAACATCGTCCGATTGTGGAGTTTGCAGTTGATAATGTTCAAAAATTGAAGTTCCGGAAAGCTAAGTTACAAGCTCAGCACCAGGAAGACAATATTGATTCAAAGGATATGCAGGATAATAATGTGTTGCATGCACCAAATGACATTCAAAGCAAAATGGAGAATTCCAGAAAGCGGAAATTCCAAGATGTGGATAGGACAACGAAGGATTCAGAACCAAATTTGGTTTCCGAGGGAGTTTCTGCTGAAGGAAAAATAAGTGATAAGAAACGCAAGAGGAATAAAGGAAATGGGAAAGGAAAAACTGCTGTTAAAGAAACATTTGACGGTACAAAACAGAAAGTGAAAGGCTCTGCAGACAAGCAAAATGATCACCAATTCAGGAAGTCGGATCTGGGAAGTTCAGTTAAAGGTGAATCTACAGCTAAAATTACTCGCAAATCCAGACCCTCTGAGAAAGCAGCAGGAGCAGGGATGAAGCTGAAGAAGAGGAAACTGTCAAGCCAATCGAATCAAGAGGGAGAAGAAGATTTAAACAAAAGGAAAAGGCCGAAAAAGAAGAGAGACCCCGTAGGGCGGGATGTAGTGGACAAACTTGACATGCTTATAGAACAATACAGATCAAAGTTTTCGAAACAAAGTTCAGAGAAACTTGACGGTGAAAAGCAAGCTAACAAATCACTGAAGAGATGGTTCCAATCGTAGTTATTTACATTTTACTGAAACTATGTCCCCACCAAATGCGTTTGTTGCCCAATTTTGAGAATGTAGCGCATGAATATGTCTACCTACGTAGGAAGTTTCTTGATACACCAGTCCAAAACCAAAATTTCTTCACGTTAGAGCTCTATGATCTACGCTAGCTGCTCACATTTGATCGTTGTAACTCCATGAAAGCCGAAGGATGCGTAAACTCTGATCATAACATTGTGAAATATTGAGAAATTTAATAGAATATTCAGCAAAACATGCCAATACGGTAATTAATTTTGAATTTTTTTCAATTTTCATGTTTTTGCATTTATTGGTTTTAAGGTCTTGATCAACCCTTTTCTTACCTTTTGTTTTCTATTAATTGTTTTTTAGAATTTAGATCATTCGATAAATCAGTGGGTTTAACAACCACGGCACTGTGTAGCTTTTGCAATCCACTTGAAAATACGAAATTAGCCACAAAGGCTAGAATCGAAAAGGGAGTAGCTGTCTGGGTAACTAATGAAGATCATCAAATTATGTGGCAACCGGATTCAATAGAGGCCTAGTAATTGTCTTTAGAGACTGAGTTTGAAAATTGAACTTCCATTTGCATTCCATTTATTATAAATATTTGCTTTTTCATTAATTCATTATTACAAGCAAATATGCAACTTCAATCGTACCATTCACAAGTGCATTTTCACTTTATATGCATGTCATCTTTTATTACACATGCCTCCAATTTTCCTTTATTGTTATATATACTATTTTAATTTACACATGCCTCCAATTCTCCTTTATATGCATGTCATCTTATATATACTATTTTAATTTAACCAAGTGTACACATGCATTCAAATTATTATATTTTAGTCATCACACATCCATCAAACAT
>CATIWO010328430.1:0-15610 GCA_949673435.1 Macaranga tanarius | reverse complement strand
ATATTTACCTTTTTATCCTTTTATTTTAATATAATTACAAAAATATCTTATCGAATCGAGTTGAGCTTGAATATTTAAAAATATATATTTTAAATAATTAATCAAGTCGAGTCTAGTGGAGTCTGAGTACAAGAATTATTTAATCGAGTCGAACTCGAGTTTTGAAAATGAAGTTCGATGAGTTCAAGTCGAGTTTTGAGCTTCATGTTTTCAAATAGAGTCGAGCTAGAGCCTGACACTGTGTTGACTCAACTCGATTATACCCCTAGTTACATTAAATTTAAAATTTCAATGTTAATTAAATTTTTAACACCTATAAATGTATGTATCAATATATTGAATAAAAAAATCAAATTATAAAATAGAGGGATTAAATTATTTTATTTTTATAAAATAGAGGGACTAAACTGTTTTATTCTTATAAATTAGAGGGGCTAAAGTGTTTTGTAATATAAGAGGTTTGCCGGAATCCTATCAGAAATACTAAAGTGTTGACGGAATGAAAACTGGAGGATGAAAAAATTTGATTTTCAAATAAGAAGGGGCAATGTGTGAATTAGGTCAAATCTCAGTGGGAAAAGTAATTTGCTCTTATATATTTAGTAACCAAATTAGCTACACCTTTTTTTCAACCTATAGGAGGAAAGTTTCGTCTCTGCAGTAACCAAAGATAGAATTATATTTTTTGAACGCTATTAAAAAAATATTTATTATTTGGCTGGTCAATTTTCGACTCCTACCTATGACTTTTATATCAGCAACAATATTATATGATTAATTTTATTATTACTCAATCTTGAGGAGAGGAAGGATCATCTGAAATGGTTTTGATGCATATGCATGCATGGGCCTCTACGGAAGAATCTAATGTAATTGTGAATTTAATTCAACAACCAAACTTCAATACGTTGTGGATTCATCTAGCACTTGGCAAAATTAAATTTGCATTTTACGGATTTCTGTGGAGGAATAATCCTTATTCATTGCATTAAATTTAAGATAGACTACACTTTGTTTACAAAATTAAAAAAAAAAAAGAAGTAATTATAGGGTATTTTTTTTTTTCTTTAAAAACAAAGGTCAAATTTTAGGACATAAAGTAGAGTTTTTAATTTTACTTACTTTGAAAATAATTGATGGTAAATAAATATTTTTTTAAAATAAAAAAAAAGACCTTCACAACGTACAGAGGAATTGAGAATTGATGAGCTTTGAGGGTTTTAATTACTTTTTCTCCAAATATGAGTTGAAAATGACTGAAGGTCTGTTTGGCTAAACTGTTGCTGATAGCTGTTGCTAATGGCTGGTAGCTGATAACTAATCGATATTATGTGTTTGGTAAATTTATAGTAGTTGTTGCTGATAGTATATTTAATTACTAATATAGACATTAGTTAATTTATATACAAATAATTATATTTTATATTTAATTTTTTAATATTAAGTTATATATATACACGTATATGTGTGTTCTATTAAATATTAATAATAATATATAATACATATGATATAAAAATAATTATTATTGATATTTATAATTATAAATATTGAAAATATCATTTAAATAATTTTATTTTTATTAATAAATTTTAAATAAAATATTAATATATATTGTTATTAGTATTAAAGCTGATAAATGTAGAAATTTTTTTATTAATATAATTTCTAATTTTTTTTATTGTATATATGTTTTTATAATTTACAATTAATTTTTACTAATGTTAATTGATTAAAGTTAAAAGGATAAGTTAGTAAAAATATTCTTAAAAATGTAGATGTTGGTGAAAAACTCCAAATTGGAGCTGATATGAACTGAAGCTGTTTAGTGTTCTATCAACTATCAGCTACCAATTTAAAAACTTAACCAAACACTTTTGTTATAGCTGATAAATAGTGAACAACTAACAGCTCCTCCTAACAGCTATGCCAAACACTCTCTGAATCTTATAAAATTATGCATATTTATAAATGTTGTACATTTGAATTTTAATTGGAATCGATCACGTGCTTAAAATTATAAGTTTTATTATTTTAAATAATTTGAATTTTTAAAAATATTTTATAGAAACTAACAAATATTTAAAAAATACTAAATTATTAAAAAACAATAAAAATTACAAATCCAAGTATATAATATCTAAAAATAAAAAATTAAAGTATCCTACCGAGTATAAGTGAAAATTTTGAAATTAATTAAAGGTGAAGTTTGCATAATCCAAGCAAGATCTTATTTGATGTGTTAAAACTTAAACGACAACCATCTAATTAATTAAGTGATTTAACAGGACAAAACATAGAGTAGACCCTTATGTTTAGCTTTGAGCATTGGATGTGGGGTAAATTGTCTTAATGGTCACTTAACTTTGATATTTATTTCAAATTGGTTCCTTAATTTTAATTTTTATCTTTTCAGTTACTTAACTTTTTTTTTTTGTTTCAAAGTGGTGCCTTCACTATATTTTAGGTCATTCAAATTTTACACATAAATTCTTTAATCCTCCAGACATTTAATTTTTCAATTTAATCCAAAATTCAAAAAATTTAGAAATTCACTTTCTCTTAGACTCTAATACCACTCATATACTTTGTTAACTACAAATAATATAACTTTTTTTTTTAATTTTGAAAATTTTTTATTTTTTGAAACAAAATATTTTTGATGATCTAATTTTTTTCTTTTGATAAAATTTAAAAATAATTTTTTTCTTTCAAATTTGATCGAAATTATATGTATATATATATATATATATACACACATACATACATACATACATACATTATTTTATTAACAATAATTTTTGATAATTTTTTTATTACTTATTGTTAATATTTTGGAATTTATTATATGCAATATTTATATTTCAAACTATACTTTCATTAAAAAAATTGTAATTATTTCTACTTTTTATTTCTCAAATATATTTTCCATAATATTTTTAGTATTTCTATAGATACATATATAATTAGTTACAATTTATTCATTTTATTTATTTACAATTGGTCACAATTGGTCATACATTTTTATTCATATATTGTGAATGTGTAAAGTCTAAATATTTTATTTTATAGTCACAATTGGTCATACACATTCACAATTTATTCATGTATGTATATGTGTGTATATATATATATATATATATATATATATTTCTAATTTCGATCTAATTTTAAGTTATAAAAATTTATGAAGAAAAAAAAATTATTTCTAAATTTCATCAAAAGAAAAAAATTGGATCATCAAAAATATTTTGTTTTAAAAAAGAAAAAATAAAAAAATTTTAAAACTAAAAAGAAAAAAATTATATTATTTGTAGTTAACGAAGTATATGAGTGGTATTAGAGTCTAAGAGAAAGTGAATTTCTAAATTATTTGAATTTTGGATTAAATTGAAAAATTAAATATCTTGAGGATTAAAAAATTTCTGTGTAAAATTTGAAGGACTTAAAATATAGTGAAGGTACCAATTTGAAATAGAAATAAAAGTTAAGTAATTGAAAAGATAAAAATTAAAATTAAGGAACTAATTTGAAACGAATGTCAAACTTAAGTGAACATTCGGATAATTTATCCTGTAAATCACATTAAAATTATATATTCCTATTTATACATAATTTTCACTTACAATTACAAAGAGAAAGGAAACAGATGCATGTGACACATGTGCAATCACCAAGTTGTATATATGATCCCTTTCTTCTTTGCACTTTCATGAGATGAAAGGATCATCTCTTTCTTGCTTTAATTTTTTTTTACTTCATTAGGCTTAATCCCCATGTGGGCCACGTCATTCCCTTTCATCTCCCCACCATAAATCCTCCAAAATATATTCATATGATCTACAATTAATTCTATATTCACATATCTAAATCTTTAATTATATTGTTTTTGACATCTTTCTCTAATAATTGGAAAAAAAAAAATGAAAAAGAAGAAGAAGAAGAAGAAGAAGGTACTACTTCTCTAGCTAAGAAGCTGCTCTTTCACATGGTCTCCCTTTACTCTACTAGGAAAGAAGCATTTTTATTGCTTTTGTTAGTTTTATTTAACAATTAAATTTGGCAAAATAATTTAGTAGATATTTTTTTAAGAATATTTTAAAATGTAGAATTTAAATTTTATAACTATTAATTTATAAAATTAATTTTTATTGAATTTAAACAAATACCCTTTATTAGCCGCTAATATTGAGTTATTTGCCTTCTTGTAAATCTTAAGAAAATCAAAATTTTCTAAAAAATGAAGTCTTTCACATGTGTGCATGTGAAATTTGACATGCATGTTCTTCCTCTTTGTGTTAAAATATTGATGTTTAATTTTTAAATTTATCTCAAGAAGCAATTGCAGTTAGTGGGCTCGGACTATGATTGATTATGTACACTTCCTTCCATTTCCCCTTGTTTCTCTATTTCCTTTTTATCTTTGTTTATTTCTTGTTGGCTCTGTTGTGGGTGTCTTTCTTCACCTCTTTCTCCTCTTTTATAACTTGAGCACCCCTCTTAAAATGTCAAATTTCTCTACAATCTTACTCCTTACATTCTTTATAATTAATAAAGTGCGTATTTAAAAAATCAGAGTATTATTTTTTTTCTTGAGTAGGACACAGATCTTAAACTTTTATTACTAAGAGTTCGAGTTCACTCTGGACACTCTATTATACACTAGGGTTCATCGAGAAGAGATAGATAAATAAGAACGACTCATTATTTTAGTGAAATAAATCAATTTTTATTCATCCGTCTTAATTTTTATACCCACTATCTACTAATATTAGTAAAAAAATTACTAGTAATATAAGTAGACTTATGTATTATTGTATAATTTATGGTTCAAAAAATAATAATAATAATAAAAGAAGCCCCCATATAAGGAAAAAAAACAATGTAATTCTCAATTATTGATGCCCTTAAGGGTGCCCCTATATGACTCAAAACATGTGCTACCCAGATCAATTATTAAACCAAATTAAAGAAAATGAAAAGAACATGCACATTTTGGCCTTTTTTATGTTGTGTGTTGGGCTTTACTATAGTATACTATAGAACATGGAAAGATTCCATTTTACTCAATTATCATAACTAATAACTAACCTACTCACAACCTTATTTATATAATTAAATAATCCACTTATTTAATTGATCAATAAATTATAGTGCTGCTGATCTGTTGTCTTCTGCAACAATATATGATCACAATGTGTATATATATAATTAATACAATCTTCATCTAATTTTAACAAAATTCATTGAATTATTAAGAGGGATTAGTACTTTATTTAGTAATTTTATGGGTTTAATTACATATAATCACATGTACATCAATAATATGATTCCTAAATTCTTGTATTTATATATAGAGGGGAAAAAAAGAACAAGCTTGTCATTCTTAGAAGTTACCCTTGAGCATTAATTAAGTCCTAAACTATATTTTATCATTTTGATCTTGCAGGCAAAGGCTTCCACTCCACCTATTAAAAGCAGCTTTTTTCAACAACAATAATTTACTAGCAGCTTTTGCAAAGTTGCTTGCACTTGTATCATTGCATGCACCATTAGATTCTATCTTGACAAATATTACTTACCTATAAAAAAGAGCTCTTAGAAACATTCAACTACACAAATATATAAGTTTACTGTTGATTCTTTAAAGTTTAACTTGAAAGAAAAAATACCCAAGTCAAACATGCTAAATCTAATATTTTACTTGGTAGATATTACAATTTGATGAACTAAAACTCAATTTTTAAATTAATCATTTTGTTTGACCATGCATCTGATAGTT
The DNA here is from genome assembly GCA_949673435.1 of Macaranga tanarius. Classification (NCBI taxonomy): domain Eukaryota; kingdom Viridiplantae; phylum Streptophyta; class Magnoliopsida; order Malpighiales; family Euphorbiaceae; genus Macaranga; species Macaranga tanarius. Next base: position 9,831 of record CATIWO010328430.1, on the reverse strand, counting down.
ATAGAAACTCTGACTAATTCAGATTGAACCGGAAGGATCCCATTAGGAAAGTAAAGCTTGTAGGAAGCTGAAGGAGGAGGGGCGAACAAAGAAAACATCTGTAATTGAGTTGGCTCAATGTCTATTTTCTATAAATAAAACTCGAACTTGAGACTGACCTTAATTACTGTTTCATATTAATATGTGAAGACATTACTTTAAGTTGACCATTGCTGCATTGCAGTAACAGAAAAGAAGTAGAAGAAGAAGAATGCATATATTTTATATGTAAAGTGAAGAATAAGAAACACATTCTCTAGTGAAGTTTAATGTCGGAGAAACTTCCAATGAGTCCAAAAATTTCCCTGTCATTACATGCTGATTAACAGCTGTTGCAGAAACCAAGACCTCACGAGCTCTCCATAATTAATCTAATCAAATTACACCCATTTCTTTAATCTTAATTATACATATATATATATATATACGCACTACTCTTACTCATTAACCACTCTTTAATCTTTCCATTTCTTCTTCACATTCTTTTGTGACACTAAAGATTCTTTCTTTTATACATTTCTTTCACTAAAATAGAGTAAAATGGCAGAGTACTAAGTGCGTACTGCTCAAGAAAGGCCAATGAGGAAGAAGAAGAACACAATGCAATTGAAAATTCTGGTTCTTTTCTTCTGTTCTTGCATTGGTTTTTGTTCTTTTTCTTCTTCTGCAGAGGAAATTTCAGTTCTGCTATCTATTAAAGCTGGTCTTTTAGATCCATTAAACAAGCTTCAAGATTGGAAACTGTCTAACAGTTCTGCTCATTGTAACTGGACTGGAGTGGGGTGCAACTCTCATGGATCTGTTGAAAAGCTTGATCTGTCTCACATGAATCTCAGTGGCAGTGTATCAGATGATATCCAAAACTTACAGAGTCTTACTTCTCTGAACTTGTGCTGTAATGGGTTCTCTTCTTCGTTGTCGAAAGCTGTTTTTAATCTTACTTCCTTGAAAAGCATTGATGTTAGTCAGAATTTCTTTGTTGGTAGCTTCCCCATTGGTTTTGGAAGAGCAGCTGGTCTAACTTTGCTGAATGCTTCAAGTAATAATTTCTCAGGATTTATTCCTGAGGATATTGGGGATGCGATTTCGCTTGAGACTCTTGATCTTAGAGGGAGTTTCTTTGAAGGTTCTATACCAAAAAATTTCAAGAACTTGCAGAAATTGAAGTTTCTTGGCCTTTCAGGGAATAATCTCACCGGCGAAATACCAGCAGAGCTCGGACAGCTTGCAGCATTGGAGAGAATAATAATTGGATACAATGGGTTTGAAAGCGGGATTCCATCAGAATTTGGAAATCTAACCAATCTGAAGTACCTTGATTTGGCTGTTGGCAATCTTGGTGGTCAGATTCCAGCTGAATTGGGGAAGCTTAAGTTACTTGAAACAGTGTTCTTGTATCAGAACAATTTTGAAGGCAAGATTCCTGCCACAATTGGCAACATGACTTCTCTGAAACTGCTAGATCTATCTGATAACATGTTATCAGGAGATATTCCAGCTGAGATTTCTGAGTTGAAAAATTTGCAGCTCTTGAATCTAATGTGCAACCAGCTGTCAGGTTCAGTTCCTGTTGGACTTGGAGGGTTGACTCAACTGCAGGTGCTTGAGCTATGGAACAATTCACTTGCGGGTCCCTTGCCTAGTGATCTTGGCAGGAATTCAGCATTGCAGTGGTTGGATGTATCATCCAATTCAATCTCTGGCAAGATTCCAGATGGCTTGTGCAATGGTGGAAACCTCACTAAGCTCATTCTCTTCAACAATGCCTTCTCAGGTCCAATTCCTGTCAGCTTATCCACGTGTCTTTCCTTGATTCGGGTGCGTATGCAGAACAATTTTCTTGAAGGTGCAATTCCAGTAGGTCTGGGAAAACTTCCCAAGCTTCAAAGGTTAGAATTGGCTAATAATAGCCTTACAGGTCAAATCCCAAATGAGCTTTCTACTTCTTCATCACTTTCTTTCATTGATATCTCTAAAAATCGCCTTCAATCTTCTCTTCCTTCCACAATTCTTGCAATTCCAAATCTGCAAAACTTTTTAGCCGCAAGTAATAACTTAGAAGGTGAAATCCCAGATCAGTTTCAAGACTGTCCTTCACTTTCTGTGCTTGATCTTTCTTCCAATCATTTCTCTGGCACCATACCGGCTAGCATTGCTTCTTGTGAGAAACTGGTGAATTTGAACTTGAAGAACAATCAATTGACTGGAGAAATACCAAAATCAATTGCAACGATGCCTACATTGGCAATGCTTGATCTGTCGAACAACTCTTTAACTGGTGGAATACCTGAGAATTTTGGCTCTTCACCTGCACTAGAAGTGCTAAATGTTTCACACAACAGGCTAGAAGGTCCAGTTCCTGCAAATGGTGTTCTAAGAACAATCAATCCAGATGATCTCATAGGCAATGCAGGTCTTTGCGGTGGTGTCCTGCCTCCTTGTAGCCATGATGCACTAACTGCATCACAGCAGAAGGGGTTGCACAAAAAGCACATTATTGCTGAATGGATCATTTCAGTTTCATTAGTTTTAGCACTTGTGATTGGACTTATTGGTGTTCGATCTTTCTATAGAAAATGGTATCTCAATGGTAATTGCTTCGAAGAAAGTTTTGAAATGACCAGTGGAGAGTGGCCATGGAGGTTGATGGCATTCCAGAGGCTTGGTTTCAGCAGTGCTGACATTCTAGCTTGTGTCAAGGAATCAAATGTGATTGGAATGGGTGCAACCGGCACTGTGTATAAGGCCGAAATGCCACGGTTAAACACAGTTGTGGCAGTTAAGAAGTTATGGAGATCAGGAACAGACATTGAAACAGGAAGCAATGATGATTTTGTTGGAGAAGTCGATCTGCTAGGGAAGCTAAGGCATCGAAACATTGTCCGATTATTAGGCTTTCTTCATAATGATACTGACATGATGATATTGTACGAGTATATGCACAATGGCAACCTTGGAGAAGCCTTACATGGTAATCAAGCAGGTAGATTGCTTGTAGACTGGGTTTCGCGATACAATATAGCAGTTGGAGTTGCACAAGGACTTGCTTATATGCACCATGATTGTCATCCTCCAATTATTCATCGCGACATCAAGTCGAATAACATATTGCTTGATGCAAATCTTGAGGCAAGAATTGCTGATTTCGGATTGGCGAGAATGATGATTCGGAAGAATGAGACAGTATCCATGGTGGCTGGTTCCTATGGATACATTGCCCCAGGTATGCTTGAAATCATTCACTTGATTCATCAAATATGCTTCTCTATTTTAGTTGCAGAAACTAGATACTATAGACACTTCCATTAGTTAGCCAAATAAGCTTGTATAGGAGTTGAAAGTAATCATATAGATCCTAGAACTACATGAGAAATGAATACTTGGTGCTAGTAGTTGACTAACTATATAAGTTTTGGTTCTTGTAGCCTCTGCTTCAGATGCGGAGCCTCTGTTTTCTTTTCAACAGTAGTCATTTGAACATTTAATTCACAAATAATGATGTTTTCCTTCTTTAATTTGGCAGAATATGGATACACCTTGAAGGTGGATGAAAAGATAGACATTTACAGCTATGGAGTAGTTCTACTAGAACTTCTCACTGGAAAACGACCTCTAGATCCCGAATTCGGAGAATCTGTGGACATTGTCGAATGGATTCGAAGAAAGATTAGAGACAACAGACCTTTGGAAGAAGCACTAGACAGCAATGTAGGAAATTGCAAGCATGTTCAAGAAGAGATGCTGTTAGTCCTTAGGATAGCTCTTATTTGTACTGCCAAGCTGCCCAAGGACAGACCATCAATGAGAGATGTCATAACAATGCTTGGAGAGGCAAAGCCAAGAAGAAAAAGTAGTAGCAATAATAGTGGATTTGATAGTAACAAAGAGAAGCCAGTATTTAGCCCATCACCTGTAAATGGCCTTGTTTAGGGACATTAAACAAGTTCCTCTGCCATTAATTTTTACGATTCTTCTTTTGTATGTAGCCTTTGTTAATCTTTGTAATCAATTGTTTCAAAAGTCTTGTCCAGAAATTTAAAGGGTATATGAAAACAAAAATTCCTGGCAATAGAAGTTTTGATTATGCAGGCAAATCTACAGACATTTGCAGTACAGCAACTTCAAGAGAAAGCTAATGTCTACTGATTCAGATAAACAATGATTAGAAGGATAGCTACTTCAACACAAAGCTACCGTTTACAGATTCAGATAAACAATGATGAAAGGGAGACAGCAGATCTTTTTGCACTCAAAGAAATTAAGCATTTTGGAATTTACAGGATCAGTATTCAGCATTCCCGGAACTATGCATGTATATATATTTCAAAAAGAGTGGCTGAGTATTTCCACAAGTAAAAGAAGAATGAACAAATAGCATGATAAGATAATACAGCAACCAAAAGAAAAACCCAACACAAAGCCGCAGAAAACCAGTCATTACTTTTCAAAATGCTTTCATTATTATTTTCTTTTTTTTCTCCTTTGTATATCACTCTTCAAGCCATGTCATGTATCATCTTCATCTTTACTTAAGGGGTGAAGTCTAGATAGGCTTGCTTCCGTGTCCCATTCCTTTCGTGCAATCTTGGATCTATACTAAAAAATTAGCTTAGTTAGTAAAGGAAATGCAGCTTCCTGGTGAACCAGCATATTGACGGTTTCATGTTTGTTTACCAAGTCCAGTTGCCTCGGGTGTCCTCATGATTCTGAGCCTCTTCACAAAGCTAAGAAACATCCTGAATGCGCAATCCAAATTGGATAAAAGAAATAGAGGACAATTGGTGTGAACATCAAGCTAATCAAAATAATTCAAACAGAAGCCATAAAATGCCAAAAAAAAAAAAAAAAAAGAACTTATCAAGAAAGCACAAGGAAAGTATGAAGAAAAATAATAGTATGCAACTGTGATTCTTTTCTTCTTCCCTTCTAATTTGCTGGGCATTCTCAACTCCTTGTTTCATTGCCCACTTTTCCCTACTTTATGGCAGTGGTAATGGTCAGCCATACTCTATTCTGACCCTTTACCATTTATTATGTCTCTTTGTTAGATATTCTATGGGCGCTAGCTCTAAAGATGTGGCACTGGCTCTTGTTGCCATCTACTATATGACTCCTGTCTTGACTCTCTCTTGGAATTTTAAGTATGCCCTTAAAGTTGCATGGGATTTTTGCCACCATCAGCTACAAATTAGATGGTCAGAAATATCTATAGGTCAAATTTGTCTGCTTGCCCTTAGGACTTTGGCTTTTGGCTAAAAAATGTTCATAGAATATTATTGTACGCAGAGTGTGTATGAACATGAATGCACTGATGTATTTCTGCATGAATAATGCACGTACCCCCAAGGAACGTCTCCAACAAGCATCCAGTCCCCTTCCTTGTCCTCATAAGTAAGCACAAACTCAGATGAACCATCAAGTAATTTTGGGCATCTTGTTGCATCTGCCATGATGTTATACTCTGGTGTGCTTGATCCTAGTAAAATGTATAATGGCACAATCAATCAAAATAACCATTTTCTGTAATAAGATGCTACTGAACACATTAAAAACTTCAGTCCCCATTAAGGACCAAGACAAAAAAATCCCAAAACTGAAAATACTCTTAAACCTAAGCTGTATAATTAGACCTTGATTTGGTTAGGATTTTGTTATATACTTAAGGTTTTCTCATCTAGATACCTAATGTATTCCTGCAATCATCAAGAAAGTTAAAGCTTTTGAAATCAGCATCCACAGAAGACATTATGCCCACCCAAATATTATTACTTACCGAAGCATACAACATTTAAGACCACATTGAACATAATAACACCAAGCTTCTTGGGACACCAATGATGCAGGCAAGTATCAACTTGTGTGGTTTTTGAAACACTTATCAGTCCTTATGTGGGTTGTTAACTATTGAGCAGATGTTATGAAAATGATATTAAAAACTTACGTATTGCATTGATGGCTGGGGAGGGCCGAAGGAACATATCTTCCAAAGTTCGGGCTAAGGCCTCATAGCAGCCATGAGCACTCAGATCGACCTTTCTTCCTATAGGAATTCCATCCATTTTCACCTTGACAAAGAGCGAAGTCCTGGCCTTGGAAATACTGTTGTTCATATTGCCTCCATTTTTGGTCTTCTCCAAAGTATTGTTACCTTTATTTTTCCCAACCATTGAGTTAAATTCTTCGGTGGCCAATGACTTTGCCTGGTTAACCATGCTGTTCATTCTATAAGCTCTTATTGGAGGCCAACCAACAACTTGACTGCTTCAAATGAGGAAAAGATACATAAGAAAATCAATTTCATGAGAGATGAAGATCACATTTGACATGCAAACAAATAAAACAAAGAAGACTGCCCTACCAAAAAGAAAGATCTATAATGAAAAATGTTACAAGTACCAAAATGAGAATAAAAAAGTTTTCATGTAACATTCATATGTAAAAATCAACACCTAAGACCTTAGCTCAGCTCATGAGCAGGTGAAGTGGATTGGAAGGTTACCCACAAGGGGAGAATTGATCTGAATAGCAGAACATGGAATATTTAACAGTGACAAGAGATCATAATGGGACATCGAGTTGATAGAAATGAACAGAGCATAAATGCATTTTTGAAAATAAAAACATAAAGAGAAGTGCTACTGCCTGGTAACCAAAGTTCCAACCAGGAACTAATAATAGCATAGAAACTGTAGTTTTTGTAACACTGACCAAAATCCAAATTAATAGTACAAATATCATTGCAGTATGTGTTGTGGGAAGGCCAGGTGAGTTCAGTTCAGTTTGGAATATCCTATTTTAAAATATATAATCTTGTGATCTGGGGAAAAGGTCAAATCTTTTCATTTGAGAACACAGTATTTGAGTAGGAGTGCTGAGACAGATAATGGTTGCTTTAAGATTATGCATCTCTCTAATTCTGAATCTCTACCTTAATTCTACATATGGTTTAATAGTTTTATATGACACCTGAATATATTATATCCTTGGCATTGGAACAAACTGCCTGATATAAATGCCAATTGAAAATAATAATAATAAAAAAAAAACACTCTTTATGGATCCAATCCATTCTTTGGATATTCATATGAACTGATCAGGAAACTCCACAAAAATCTAAAATCAACCAAGTTGAAAGCATTAAAAGAACTAAGGCACTCCTACAAGCTGTTAACACCATGTCTATGAAGATTTTAGCCAACACAATGTATTCATATATATCCTAAAATGATACGAAATACGGAAATAGAGGGGAAAGAGGAGAAGGCACATTCAAAAAAAAGGTGCTTTTTTATGGTACTATCTGAGGTGGGTAAACAGTATTTGGGAACATTTTCTAATAGAACCTTAAATTGCAGCTAAGAACCTGATAAAACAATATAAATTTGCTTGCTTTACCCAATCATTTGACAAAACGAACTTAAATTCAGATTACATATAAAGATCCAATGAAACCCAAAATCAGAAAACCAATCAAGAACCTAATCAAGCTTAAATTTAAACACAATAACAACACAATTGAGCAACCAAAAACAAGAAAACAGTGAAAAGGGTATAATTAATTATAGCTTGAAATCAAACGAAATGGCATATATACCTAGAAGCAGCATTAGCAGCAGGAGGAGAAACAGAATCAGCACTTCTTTTAGTACCAGCAGTAGTAGCATGACCTCTACTCAAAGTAGAAGAAGAAGAAGAAGAAGACGTCGTAGAAGCAGAAGAAGAAGAAGCAACAAGATGAGAAGGCAAATCTTTAGCAGTGAAAATTCTTGCATAATTACCATGACCACAACAACCCTTTACAATTTGCTGATTCTTAAAACCAAGACTCAACCCGAGTCCCAATTCAAGCTCAGACTCATCTGGGCTCGAAGAATCCTCTGATGACATAGCTGTAGTAGCAGCAGCAGCAGCACTGGTGATATTATCTTCACTTGAAACCGTGGACGTAGAATCACCGCCGCCGCCGAAGCCTTCACCGGCGCCACCCAGAAGACCTCCGTGCATAAAAAGGGAAGAAAGATGAGAGAATTTTGAGTTGGGTGGGAACAGAGGAGAAGTAAAATTGCGAGAGGCGAAAAGGGTTTGGTGTGGTGGTGGAGGAGAGGTAAGAAGTAGGAGAAGCGAATGGAGTGTGGGTCCTACATGTCTGGTTTTATACGCCCACGTTTCTACTTATAGTCTTCTTCTTCTCTTTCCTTTTTGTCTCCTGCTTTATCATTATTATTTTTTAAATCTTTTCGTGATATTTTTCATTTCTCGTGGATTTTTAGTTTTTTCTCCATGTATTGTTATTGTGTGTTTTTAATTTAAATACAAGTTGCAGTAATAATCACTATTAAATTATTTAATACACTCTCATTCAATGGTGATACATTGTAAAGTAAAAATAAAATTTATAAGAAATAAAGTCACCGTAAAATTACACAATATATCATTATTTTATGTTTATATAAAAAATAAATAAATAAACTTTAATCACCTCTTTTTTCTCTAATTTTCATAAAAATTTATATTTTAATTTTTTTAGTCTTTTCTTATTTCTTTTTTATTTGATTTAATTTTTTTTATTCAATAAATACAAATTTTTATCGATTTGTTTTTTAAATTTTTTTTGAATTTTCCTTTATAAAGTTCCTATCATTTATGAAATTTGATTATTTATCATTTTGTAGAATATGTTATCTCCCAATTATGAAATTTTTGTTGATATTTTTATAATTACACCGTTACACATCAAAAGAGTTTTGTGAACGCAATTGAGAAATAATTTCAAAAAAAAATTAGAATTTGAGTAAAATTTTATTTTATACTTCTTGATTATACTGTTATTTTTTTTTTTTTGTCAATATATACTTTTATTTTTAATCAATGAAAAAAATTCAAATTTTTTATAAAAAATTATTGTGTTTTTTTTAATTGAATAACTAAAGGAAGTGCAAGTATAATTTTTTAAATTTTGAAAGTATTTTTAAATTGAAGAAAAACGATATCAATTTGTCTTTTATTTCATCTTAAGTAATTTTTTTTTGTTTTGGTTATTAATTCAAGTAATGTTAAATTTTAATATTTTATTTACTCATTCTAATTTTTTTAAGTATTAAATAAAATACGATTTGAATTAGTTAAGAGTATATTTAAATAAAATGAATAATGATATTTTATTAAATCCAATAAAATATTATTATTGGTACTATACAATGTTTAAATTTAATAAAAACATGAAATTGTTCTTTTACAAAATAGATAATTTAAAATTAACAATTTTCATTTTTTTTTTACTAAAATGATAATACATGTAACAACAACAACAATAAATATTCTTCTAACTTATGATTATTTATATTTTTTTATTCATTACTATATTAATTTAGTAATAAAAAAATTATATTAAATTATGTGAATGTAAATAATATAAATTTAGTAATAATTTTTTCAGTATTTACATTTAAATTATTTATTTCAAATATAATAAATTTTTACCATTAATTACTAAGTAATTTGTGTTTAAAATTTTTTTGGAGAAAAATCTATTTTATTATATGTATATACACTTTTTTTAACTGAATTTATATACTTTTTTAATTGTTAACGTGCGCCTGATATTAGGTTGAAAAAAAAAAAAATTAGTAGCATCCTAAAAGGGAATTTGATTTCTATTTAGCGTATTAATTTATCATCCAAATGGCGAGAAATACAAAAGAAGAAAAAATATGGAAACTTCCGCATCCGGAAGCGGGACCCATCATTTCATTACCTGGGCGAAGAAAAAAGAAAGTGGGACCCAACTATTAC
>CATIWO010328408.1:0-20360 GCA_949673435.1 Macaranga tanarius | reverse complement strand
TCATGAAGTCCTTGCTGAATGAAAAAAAGTGCTTTTGCATCTTTCTTTCTATTCTCCCTCAACTTTGCTTCATCATCAATCTCGCTATACCCATCTTCTACCACCTCCCAAAGCTCCTGAGACTTGAAAAGTGTCCTCATCTTAATCCTCCAAAAATTGAAATTCTCACCTTTGAAGACTGGAATCATTGACTGCATTGAGTTGGATCCTGATGAGGCCATTATTGTACAAGTCAGAGCCTGGCTCTGATACCAAAATGTTAGAGTAAAACTTTAAAGATAGTAGAAGATATGAAAAGTAACACAATGCAAGAACAAAGTGATCCTTTTTATTTGATGATTCATAAACACACACTGCATGAAACATAACAGAGGAACAAGCTAATAAATAGCTAAACTTAAATAACCAAACTCCTAGAAACCAAAACACTACATGATAACGTGGGATCATGATCCCACTAAATAAGGATCACTAATGACAGTTCCTACAATCAAGGAACTTACTAAAAAAAATCATCAAGACCACTTCCTACTAGCTGTTAGTGGTTTGAATCAAATTTGTAACACTTTCGACACTCTGAAATATGATGACCAGATTTTTTACAATAACGACATTCAATAGAGCTACTTGATCCACCTTTAGATGTAGTAGTAGCTGCAACCACTGTAGGAGTATAGTGAGCATCAGGGACTGCCATGACTGTATCACTACACTGAATACGAAGAGAACATAGACGAGTTTCTTCTAAAACTAATTGAGCAATAGCTTGGTCAAGAGTTGGCAATGGTAGCATGTGCAGTACAGACGCACGTGTATGTTCAAATTCATCTTGTAAAGCCATCAAAAATTGAATCAATCAATCTTCATTCCTATATTGTTGAAATTTTTGTGCATCTTCTGTAGTGTCCCAAACAGGTTCAGACAGAGCAATCTGATCCCAAATAGAACACATTTGTGCATAAAAGTCTCGGATAGACTGTCTTGGCTCTTAAGTCATGCGACACAGAAAGCTCCGAAGGTGATAGCGGAAAATCAGATCACTGGTCATATACTGCTTCTTCAACATGTCCTAAATTTCTTTTACAGATTCATAATAGCCAAATTCTTTATAAATTGCAGCAACTGATGTATTCCTGAACCATGTAATAATATGATGATTTTTGCAATCCCAATCTTCAAGACGTTCTCCAAATTTATCATCAAATTCTTCTTTTCCTTGTACGGGAGATTTGATATCTCCAGTGACAATTCTCCATAATTTCCTTCCTTTAAGAAAACTAGTTATAGTCTGGGACCAAGTGACATAGTTTGTGCCATTCAGAATAATCTCAAAAGGTCTAGATACCTCTGATCGTCCTTCATCAGCAGTAGACATGATTTTTTTTTTTTTTTTGAGAAAAAAAAAAGAAACACAGATGAAATGGTTGGTGAGGGCTTAAATCGGGTTTTAGTGAAGAAAAGACCACAAGACAATGGCCTCTAGAGGAAATAAATTGATTGGTTGAAAAATTAAAAACACAAATTCATGACACAAGCCAAAGAGGTGGCTCTGATACATAAAATTGATAAAGGAAGAAGATAAAAATAATGGAGAAAGCTTGTATTCCTATGTATGTTAATAAACAATATACAACCTAGAATATATAGCATACAGAATAAAACTATAAAGGAATGTACAATTAATACAAATATTGACACCTATAATTGTCCTAAACTTTGACTAAGACAACTAATATACAGCACAACTAATATATCATAACAGTGTTGATCATGTACATGTAGATAAAAGACGAAATAGATAAAATAGCAAATTGATCATCACAATACAATCTTGATTTCTTGACCTCCAAGCAATTCAAATTGTGCATTGTGTAGAGGCAACCATTATTCATCTCCTTGTATAATCATGGCCAACGTACCCTTCTTCACCGATCATTTTCATGGCAGAAATTTTCAGCTTTGGTCATCATCACTTTCACTTGTATAGTTCCTTCATCTTTCTCTGGTTCAAGCTCACCATTAATATCCTTCTTGTTAGCATCCTTATATATAACGTACAAGACCATTTGAACAATTCCAAATAGAAAACCTAACACATTTGGTAGCTGACAAATCATAGAAATTAATACGTTAACTAATTCAATATTGAAAAAAATATATTAAAAAAAGAAGGAAAGAAAAAAGTGAAGGGAGACACATATTTATATATATATAGATATACTTACTGCAATGAACAAATCCTTTACTAGAAGCCCATAAAAGAACCACATGGTGGCGCATAGAGTGAGGAAAAATGATAGTGTAAATGGCATATATTCTACACTTCTGGTCTTTATGACCTTTCTCTGCACAAAATATTTATATATGCAATATAAGTATAATGGTCTCACCACACATATAATTTATTCATCAATGTTTCTTAAAACTATAAGAAATAATGAACCGATTTGCTGAACAATTCAATCAATTTGACTCATTAAAATTCAATCACATATATTATACAGAGTTAATATGCATGTAATATTTTTAAAAAAAAATGCTATTTTCACAATCAAAATTTTTTGAATCTAATTACTGGTACTCAGAAATTGAATTCTGATAAGTACAATTCAAATTTAATGTTTGAACCATAAGAATAGCAAAAGTCTCTTAACAATTAATTTAATGTTTTGACAATCAAAAGAAGAAAAATTGATATTTTTGAGATAAAAATTTAAAATTTAATCAAGATCAAACATATTGAACCAACTCATTATTTAAACGATTTGATTAATCAATTCATACAAGTTTTCAAATCATCTAGTACTAATAGAATGAGTACTCTAGAGTTACCACAATGCTTAATGGCGCAGCGAATACAGCAATACCGAAAGCAGCACATATCCACCCAACAGCAGTGATTCGATGGACACCCTTTAGCACAAACATGGTGATTGACAACATCAAGCCATAGGTCAAAGCGTTGAAGACTAATAGCTTGATTGTGAATATCTGCAAAAATAACATAACTTGTGATGTGATATTAATTAATCACAAGATAGGCACTCTCTTGCCTGATTATCTAGTACAATATAATCAATAAGTTTTGATTTAGTAGTACTGGAATCGCTTGTTGAAATATAAATAAAGTTACAAGTTTAAATTTCGATTAGAGGAAAAAAAATTTTGAGAATATTTAAGAGAGGGAGGAAATATTTTGTACCTTCTCCTTTTTTGGTGCATAAAATAGGTAGAAAATAATGTAAACAACTTCAATGACACATCCAATGGCATTAATGCTTACAATCAAAATTCCATTTGTCTTGAGAAGGCCATAATATAAAAGCAACATTGCACTCATCTGTGCAACAACGTAAGGTATTGAATGAAACCCCTCCGACGTTTTCTTCTTGTAAATTGTATAAAATGTTGGCCTAGTAAACAACAAAGATTAATGAAAAAAAATTAAAAAAACAGAATTTTTTTTATCCATATAACATTAATTAAGTTTATATGTAGTTCAAAGACTCTTACACTGGCGCCAAAAACACCATAAATGATACAATGTTACCTATAGACAAAAAAAAAATGAGGAATTAACATTAGATTAATTACAGCAATAATAACAATAACTAAACCTCCAAATATTCGTATATATATATTTATTTGATATATGCATACGTACTACCTTTTGATAATATACATACACACCATGCAGTAGTAGTAGTAATAATAATAATAAAATTGATATGTGTTCTTAGTTTTTACCTAAGAGGCCAAAAATGAATGCTAGCTGGCTATGTGTCAAGACACCCATCTTTTTGAAAAAAAAAATTGTTGACGGCTCAATAGATGCTAATAATTTCCTTTAATGAGGGCATTAGCTAGCTATGGAGAAACTTAATGCCAGACTTACGAACTTTAATTTATAGTTGAAAAAAAAAATGTACCAAGTGTTAGGCCAAATATTTATTAGGCGGAGGAAGAAGACGTATAGTTAAATTAAATTAAAGAGATGAATGGCTGTGAATTATTGCAACATATCAGATTATTGTCTTACATTCTATGATTAGATAAGATTTCTAATTTCATTACCTTCAAGAACTCAATTATTTCCTTATAGAGAAGAGTCTAAAGGTAAGAGCTATGAGAAGTGTTTAGGTAATTACTTGTAAAATGGTTGCAATGAATTGCTGTTATCGTTTTGCACCACATAAGTTACTCTTAAACATCAAATGAGACCAATCCATTAAGTTATCAAATTGTGAAAGGTCTTTTAATTTGCTCTGATGAGCAAACGTAATTGCACCAATATATATGTATATGTTGGAGATTAAGTACAATTTACTTAATTAGAGTTTAGAGATGATATAATATGCCTAAATTAACAAATAAACAACTGCTAATCTTTGCAATCAGCTGGTAGTAGTTATTCTTGCTTTAAGTGATATTTTGAATTCAAGTCGTGGTATATGCAGTTGTGTTAAATTAGCTGTTGGGAGACTTTTGTTGTCTTTGTGGTCTTATCCAGATCGAACTAAATTAATCAGTACCCAATGAACTTCAACAAAAAAACAAATAAACCAATAGGAGAGTGATATATTTTTTTTTTCCTAAACTACTGTTGTTCGGAGTTCATTATATTTTGACTAATTTAATTTAATCCGGATAAAATGAAGCAGACAACAAAAGTATCCGAACAACTAATTTAATATAATTGTATACATCACGAGTTGAATCTGAATTGTTGTTTAACTGAGAACAAACTTCCTATTAGTTGATTATTGATATTGTTATTTTTTTTAGTATTCAAATTCTGCTATTTGTCAATTTGTAAAATTAATATTTATATATTAAAAAAATTATTGAATTTAATTTTATTATGGAGTTCATCAACATATTTAGATCCTTTTTAATTTAGAAAAGAAAACAACCAACCGAAAGATGTACAACTTTATAGATAGGTAGGTTGGGCGCTTGTTGAATCCCTTTTTTTTCTAGCTTAATAAGCAAACCATGTGGTCTTCGCAAAGAACATAGCACATTATTTATCAAAGACTAGAAGAAAGAGATAAAGTACAAAGAAAATACAGAAATTTGTGGAGTGTTGATGGTTATACATTCAAACTTCAATCAAGAATTGTGAACATATTTATCTAAAGGGAAAAGATAGATAACGCGCGGCGCGACGGTGAATAATACTGTCATGCGTACGAATTATCTGCAAAATGTACCCCAAAAACAAACAACCCCTGTAGATGGGAGGGCAATTAAATAATTTTTTTTAAAAAATTGTCGAGTAGTGTTGCGCGTATCATTGCCCTTACCTAAATTTCATAGATTGAATTTCTTTGATAAGCCTTTTTTTTTTTTATTAAAGATAAGGGGAAAAACCAACTAAACCGAGATGTAAAGATTGATAATAAAAATTACACCCTTCATCTAAGCAAATCATGGCAAGTGCATGGACATAAACTTCATGCTACTAAAAAAAGCTGCAACTACAGCATAAAAATAATGACTACTATAAAAAATTTAATTTTATTACTCAGCTCTTCAAAAATCAATTAGCCTCTCAAATGTCTCCTCGTGAAAAAAGCTGTCATCGATTGAAATCCTAAGTGCCTAATTTCTCCAGATTTCATCAATATATATACCAGTAACGATAGAGCCAAGTTAAAAATACAATTCATTTGTAAATAAATACAGTTAGGAACAACCATTTGTAAATGATTTTTTACACATGTATACATGCATATGTGTAAAACTAATACACATTCTTCACACACACAAACCTACCCTATCATATATTTATAAACTAAGTTGATATAATTGTGTAAAACACGAGTTTATTATTTACAAATCTCAGAATTGAAGAAAAGAGAGCAGATCAATTAAGCCATGTTAGCTAAATGATTGGCAGATCACACAGGTAACATATGAAATGTTCATTCCCTATAACAAAAGATTGCGTGTACGCAGTTTTTTCATATTACAAAATCAATGAGACGAGATTAGGAACATTAGCTTCTAATACACTTTCAAGAATATGTAACATATATATATATATATATATATATATAGTACACAATCAACATGTTGAGACCTTGCTGTCAAAATAATTGTTTCCAATGAACAGATCTAATGATTCCCTGATCCTTACAGCTACATTTCATGTATTTGGAATTGCCAACTAGCACATATACAAGCCTTCAGAGTCACGCCTTGGACTGAGTTGTGTCAGCAAAACCTAAGTGTTTACATCCTAACAAAAGATTAGTTCCTCCATAACGAGGCAAAAGCAAAAATTCTCAGTACCGCTTGTGCAACATCAGAAACATTCGATCAAAACAATGAACTTTTACTCATCCCTTCCCGAAAGAGCCGCGTATTTATCACTTAATTCAGCTTTGTCTTCAAAATTTAGAGCTGCTGTTAGGAGAATGTCCATCCGACCTTTGTCTGATTCCTGTTCACAATTCTCACTAAGTTTCCTCTTACATGCTCTTTTATCTATTTCAGCTTTCCTTTTCAACCTAGTTTCTCGTTTCTCATATGCCCTCTTTGCCCTCCGTATTTCTTTAATCTTCACATCACAATGTCTGCAGAACCATTTCCCTCTTGGCACAGAAGTGCGTGGTGGAATCATGCAATACACGTGATATGCATGATCACAACCATCACATAAAGCAATCTTGTCATCATCTCTATCAATGAGGCAAGCTCTACATAGACAAGAAGGGCAATACCAGTGAGGACCATATGATTTTAACAAGTTAGTTGTAAGGCACCTCACGTGGTAATACTTGTAAGGGCATTCAATATGTTCGCATATCTTTAACTTCTCCCCATTTTCCACCTCGCTTCCACACATTTTACAAGAACAGACATTTTGCCCCCCTGCTGGAGGTTGACAGAAAGCATCCTCCTCTGTATGGTTTGAAGTCTGGTCAAGTTCACTGAAGACATTATCAATTATCGGAGAGCCTTTTTCATCGCTAGCTTGAGTACACAGGTTCCTGGGCGCCTTCAGCCTCTCACACACTGCACAATTCTCATGAGGAGATCCCATCCCTCCACCAGTGCAGGTCGCACAGTACCAACTTTTGGATGGAATCTCTTTTACAGCAGGTTCTATACAGGACACATGGTACATTTCCTCACATGAATCACATACTAAACAATCCCTCCCATCTGCTTTGCCCCCACAACGCATGCACGTGCAAACATTGTACGAGGCACATCCCTCTATTTGCTCTGGTTTACCATGAAAATATGATTCCTTGAGATGGAACTGCTTTAAAGCCAAGAAATTCAAAATATTTTTCAGAATCAGCTAAACCAGTCTCTAAAACAAAATCTACAATCTAAATACTATATTAGAGAATGTCAAGTGATGTAAAATTATTATACATTATGGACACCAAAATTCTAGCACAATAGAAGAATATCTGCAAATTTGATATCTTACCTGTTCATCATAGGAAGCAGATGATATATCCGAGAGGCTCTTTGCGAGAGAAATCAACTCATTGCCAATTCCCTGAAGTTTCTTCCAAACCTAGAGAAAAATTAAGTTCAAAATGATTGCCACAAAAAATAATAATAATAATAATAATTCCATAAACCAAGTATTCACATAGAATGAAATCAGATGCATTTGAAGTAATCTTAACATTGCTACAAATGTGCCCTGCTATTTGAGTTTCTTGCAGCTAAGCATGAAAAAATAACTAATTAAGTTAAACAAATTGTGCTGACAACAGACTGCACAACAAAATTCTCACAATCATATTAATATTAATATTTTGCAAGTTATAATGAGTCATCACAAATAACTGACCGAAGGAACAAAAATTGAAGATATATGCTTATAATTGCTTTTTCAACTCCATACATAAATGTGACCAAAAAAAGTGAAGCAGAAGGTGACAATAGCATAAAGAAAGCAACTATGAGACAAGGACCTGTACATTTATCTGACTATGACAATGAAATGCAGTGATAAAGGAGGATTTAGAAGCATGCTTATCTAGATACAAACAAGGAATGCCCATTTTGTTGACACATCAGCAACTAACTATCTGTCTCTCTTCAGTTTCATACAGCCTAGATATGTTTGGTACCCATTAGCACCGTTCTATATCCATCAAAGTTTAAAAAAAATAGTGAGCCAAAGTATCAATGTGAGAATAAAGCAAATGAAGTTACCAGGTACTCAGCCAAAATAATTCAGAAATCAATAAAGCAAAAGCATATAAGCTAAATAAACAAAGGTTAAAAATATCAGCATTATAGAGAATGATCATTGCACAAATTACCCCATGAATATCCGCGTAAAAAAGAGAAGGCGATTTTTCATAGATGCCATCCTTCATCCTTATGTTTATGCAACTTAAGCTTAAAAGGTTGTCGGGCTTCATTTCTTGGAAATTTTCAGACAACAGCTTACAAAGTAAGGTGAACTTTTCGGAGAGTATGATATTCACGAAAGCACGTTGGCACATACTAGTGACAGGACGACGAGAGTCATACAATGAATCATTCGATGTCACATCCATATTTCCTCTAGCTGCATAGTGAGCTCCATTAGGCCTCCACCCTGATTGTGAGAACCACTTATTCCTATCTTTGTCACCAGCATCGGATTCCTATCAAAAAATGAAATTGGATTATCAATAACAATGTAAAGAAATTTCAAGAGCAATGGAAATTTAGACAGCTAATATATTTGGGAGACAAGCCATTTGGCAGCACAAACCTTTATCATCATAAGTGCATCTTGGATGCAACCCTGTATACCACCCTCATCATCATTTAATGACTCGTAAATGTGTTTAAGGACAAAATTTCTGCACTCTTTATGTGAAACATCATATGAGCCAACCAAAGAAGCATGGTCCTTAGGAACAAAGTCCGGTGGATCCTTTGTGGTCTACAGGACACATATATCTAGGTTAAAAAGAAAAGAGAAAAACAGATGCATAGTCTAGAATGACAAAGAAAAACTCAATGGAGAAATCACATCACAAGAAAATTAAAAAAACATGAATAAGAAAGAATACTTTCAAAACCGCATAGACATATGTATGTCTTTTCTTTTTCACCTTAGACGGATTATATATCTTTCCAAAAGTACACAGTCAAATGCTTTTTTTTTTTTTGCTCCATTTCAAATCTTCAACAATATCAGGATAAATCTTAGCATGTAGGACATAAGAAGACTGCCTGACCATGTAACCATTAGCCTCCAGTAAACAAATCCCTCTATGCACCCATTGATAAATTGGAAACTTTAAATTATTGCATCACCTACTTTTAGCAGTCAAAAAAGTATAGGTAGTATATTTTCTCTAACGTTTGGTGTCCAGCAGTCAAAACAATATCCCATTCACCTAATAGCCACCACCAATAGCATGTTCCTCACAGCTTCTACAATAGCCCAAAGGCACCAAGTGGTTACAATGAATGAATGATAGGAATAGGAGTAAAGGCTCACTCCCATTCCCAGCTTCTAATATATGAAATCAATTATTTGACTATTTTCCTCCATTTCACATAACCAAGCACCCAATGCATGGGAATGGAAGTTTGATTCCCAAGGTGACCAAACATTACCTAAATTCTTTAAACTCACACAAAAAGAACTTCTGTCTACTTTCTTCTCCTTCTGACATTTCTTATTGAAGTCCACTATCTCTCAATTTACTTTTTGCTAAATTTTTATTCTTGTATGCAATTCAATCTCTATTCTCTCTATATTTCTATTTTTTTTAACTGTCTCTTTCTTTTTTCTGCAACTTTACTCTAACCATGATCCAAAAGTTTATTAACAGAATGCCAAACTCAAAATTCTATCTCAACTTCTCCTTCTCTTTTTCCTTTCTTTTTTTTTAAAAAAAAAAAGTTTTTTTGGTGGTGGACATTAAGCTATGTTTCAGCTGTGATTGTCTCGCTTAATTAAGTTGCATGCAAGTGACAGATATTTTAGGAAACTTAAGGAGCCTAATAAAGGATTTGACCATACATCCATTGTGTAATAATGCAAGACTCAATTACTGCCATGTCTTTGTAGCCTTTTCCCTATCAATTGTAACTAAAATTTTTTAAGTAAATCATGACATGTTTCATTTTAAAGATGAACACCTTACTCCACTCAGGTGCATGCATTCACCTTTTGCCTAGGATCCAAGAGCCCTTAGCATTACAGTGTGAACAACGCCTTTTGACAATGCTGGATCTGCCATCACCACAGAAGCAGAAAATACTGACCTTACTTCAGTGAACTAACTCCACAATTTTTTTCACTATATAATCTAGAAGCTGCCAGCTATCAAATAAAGATATTAAAGAAATGAAAGGCACTCAGTTAAAAAGAAAACAATTCTAAATTTTCTCTAAAACTAAAATTCTTGAGGATTTCAGGCTCGGTAAAATTTCCCATTAGTTAAATTCAATTAATAATTGTTCCCCTGAAAAAAGGAAAGGATTCTTTTCCCATACCCAAACAAGGGGTAAACAAGAAAAACATAACACTTCAAGTTTCACAATCATGAACTTCAAACCAATCAGTTAGCTACATACAGATGAACTCATGACATTTCTTTATGGTTAGAATTCTTAAGAGGAGAAAACCTTTTGACCAAAACTTAATTTGTTATTGCTGTTCACAAATTTGCCCCAGAATTTTGAGTTTCGCATGCCTTATCAAACTTCGTTCAATATGTAAAGTTAACATGCTAACATTCTCCATTTATTTCAATGCAATTTTGCCATGTTCACTGCAATTGTGGCACAAAAACAGAAATATTAACCCAAAACCTCTAAAACTATCAACCACATCTTAGGCATGAAGAAAAATAGAGCAAAAGAAAAGCAAAACAATTTCATCAAGTGACTGAACAAAACAGCAAATTATTTAATGTGCGCATAGATACATGGATAGAAATCTACCTCATCTGCTAATTTACTAGCAGCTTCAACAGAACCTCTCCCATCCTCTTGACCTTTACTCTCTGAACTCGATCTTGTATGCTTGCGCCTCTTGTAAGTTCGTAAACCCTCACTAGGCCCTGAGCCCCCATCACCACTATCACTCCCAATTCTAATCCCAACAAAACCATTACTCACTGCTTCACTTTTCAAGCACTGAGCTCTCTCACCTACACCATCACCATTACAGGTTCCCTCATCACCAACCATCTCTCTACACAACAACAAAAAAAAATGTCCAAAAACCAAAGAAAACCCACCAATCCTGAGACCCTTTCAGCACCAAATTAGGGTTCCACTGTAACAATAAAAGGAGTCAAAATTCAAGTATATTGTCAAATACCCAGAACCAAAAAACAACAAAAACATCATAAGCCAGCAATCTTTTCTTCCTATAACATTCACATAACCAAAAATCCTCCATTTTACAGCCAAAAAAACACAACCCAAAAGAGAAAAGAAGAACTCTGCATCCAACACTTACTGATTCTCTATTTTCATTTCAAGTAAAAGCAAGTCAAATTATTAAAATAAACTTCAATTAATGTACATTATTCTACTACAACCAAAAAGATCATAAATTTAACACTACAAACCTTTGTTTCCATCTTGTTTTTCCTTTTCTTGTCACACATTTTATCAGTTGCCAAAACACAAACAAAACAGCAAAAGAAAACAACCAAAAAAATACTACAGAATCAAATAAAAAATTAGAAAAAAAGAAACTTACCAAAGTAGAGATTTTTGAACCCAAACTGAAACCCTAAAATCTGAGAAGCAAAGAGTTGAGTTTATGAGTTTATTTGAAAAAAAAAATAACAACGAAGAGGACTTGGCTCGCAAGTTGCAGGTCTTATCTCTTTTTTTTTTTTAATTTTGTTATGTGTATATATATATATTTCAGCTTTTTTAATTGTAAATTTATTTGTTTTTTCTTTTTTTAATAATAAGTGGGTCGGATCTTGTAGTGGATCTACTTAATTATACAGTGGTGAAGGTCGAGGTGATAACTGATAAGATGGTATGACTGACACGTGGCGGTTTTAATATGGGTCGGCGGTGCCTACTTCTGAACTGCCAAAATTTTCTCCGGCCGAGAAATTGATTTGAAATTTATCAAGAGAAAAAAATAAATAAAGTGAATAATCATGTCTAAAAGAAGATTTTTTTTTTAAAAAAAAAGATAAATATTTTAAGTATATTCTATATTTATTTTGATTTGATATTTTTTTATAAAGTAAAAATTATTTTTAAATAGTTAAATATACTTTCATCCAATAATAATTAAAATAAAAATACCTACAAATCAAAATAATTATAAATTTTTAGATTTTTTATTCATAAATTTGTACAATATATTTTTAAAATAAAAAATTTAAATGATATTATATTTAAAATATATAAAATATAAATAAAAAATTTTAAATATTTTTAGCTCATTTTATAGAGAACTCAAAATCAATAAATAGGTTCTTTATAAAAAGTTCAAGTGGCAAAAAAAATGTGAATATCCAATATAGTAAATAAGGTTCGATCTTTTACTCTCCCATTATATCGGGATTAAATCATTCTAACTAAAATATTCAAAATCAATAAATAAACATCACTATATTGACATTTTCATATTAAACTGAAGTTTAATGGACACATAAAATTATATTATTAACATGAAACAATAATAATTTTATATCATTTCATTAAATAATAAATTTTATCATCTTAAAAACATTAATTTTTAAGATATATCAGTCAACTCAATTAAAATTTACATTTTTAAATTAATACCATCATTATAGGATTTTATTTTTTAATGTTAGACAAATAAAATTAATAAATTATTTTTCCAAATTTAATTTTTAAATGAAATGACTTTGCATATAAAATTTTACATCAACATATAATATATTTATTTATTAAATTAAATTTTTTATTAGTCAATATTAATTAAAAATTAAGCAGGCAACAATTATAATATATAACTACTCTTCCCTTCGCTTGAGTGAGACGCTCCTAAAACACCGCCATGAGACGCCACCGGTGCGAGCAATCTCACAGGATTGAATCGGAAACGGATTCAGAATCCGAATCCGAAACAATGCGATGCATATCTTGCAAAGAAGTGTACGGAACAATTGATGCAGGGACCTGCAAAGAGTGCTACGAAGAAGCTAGCGAAACAGAAGAAGAGCTCAAAAGAGAGATCGAAGATCTCAAAGCTAAAGTTTCCTTCTTGCGATTCTGGTCTCCACTCGATCACCACCACCATAGTAGTAGTATTAGGTCTGGTGGACCCTGCTTCACTGATGCTGTTTTGATTGCTTCTTCTGATGATGGTCCAACTGGGTCTCCTGTTCCCGTCCCTGCTCATAAAGCTGTTTTGGTTAGTACCCATTTTTGTAAAGTTTGAAAATTTTTGTTTGATTGATGGTTTGGATTTGTGGGTTTTTGTTTTTTTGAACGGGTTGTGATCAGTTTGATGAAATGTGTTCGATTTTAATGTGTAATGTATGTCTACCATTTTTTTTTGTTTTAGGGATTTTGCTAATAAAGAAAATTGGAGAATTAGAAATTATTGCTGTCAAGAATCTATATTTTGATAATGTCACATTCAAGAATTTGGAAGTTATTTGTAGATATTCTTCGAGTTGGCTAGAGACAGGTTTCTTTTTGGCATTTGCAGCTTCTTTAGCACTGCCTAGTGATATCTTAAAACAGTTCATTCATACATACACCACGCTTTGCATCCATGTATATAGAAATGAACATATTTGAATTAAAAATGTTGGTCATGAGTGCCGCTGAATTGGCCCGATAAGCTGCATTTGAAGGCATGTGAATTGGCTTGAGTGAAAGAAATTCCTTGACATAAGGTTGTTAATTTCTGTCCCTTTTTATCGGTTGCAAGCAGTTTCCAACCTTCTAGTAACTGCTGAGTTTTTGTATCCTACCTCCAGTCTTGTTCTTTCCGGACCATCATGAGTTTGATCAAGTTTGCATGTTGCGTAATTTTATTGTTATTAACTGGCTGTGACTTGGTGCACTTATTCTGGGATAGTGTTTATCTGTAATTTCAAATGCTTAAAAAAAACCTCCTAATGCCCGTTTACATTTAATCTCATGCATGTAGGAGTTCACTCTTTCAATAATTGTGCCTATTTGGTCACAATGAACTGCATTGTAGATGGATCAACTAGTTCAAGCGAAATCCAGAGACATAGTATTCATTTTTTTGTAGTTATTTATGCATATGTTTATTTTTGAATCACTTCAAGTTATTTTGTGTGTCAAACATTGCATAGATGAGAAGCTTGTGTTATTTTGCATTTTGCAGTGCTTCAATATGCTCTGCTCCACAAATTGGATGACATTGTAAATTTACTCATGTTGCACTTAATGTGATAAGGTGAGTCGTTCTCCGGTGTTTAAAGCAATGCTTGAGAATGAGATGGAAGAAAGCCGAAGTGGCACAATCAAGATTAGTGATGTGTCATATGACGCCCTTCGCATGTTTGTCAACTATTTATACACTGCTGAAGCATGCCTTGATGAGCAAATGGCATGTGACCTTTTAGTTCTGGCTGAAAAGTATCAGGTGAAGCATCTGAAGGCTTATTGTGAG
Organism: Macaranga tanarius; assembly: GCA_949673435.1. NCBI lineage: Eukaryota > Viridiplantae > Streptophyta > Magnoliopsida > Malpighiales > Euphorbiaceae > Macaranga > Macaranga tanarius. Next base: position 5,770 of record CATIWO010328408.1, on the reverse strand, counting down.
AAGTTTCTGGTGTCCAAATTGAACTGGGACAATTCAGTTCCAAGCTATGCCTTTGCTCATCAGCACAATGCTAAGCATATGACTGAAGCAGCACTGTCATTGATCACAGACAATATGGACAAGCTTACCAAGAGGGAGGAGTACAAAGAGCTTGTGGAAAAGGATCCCCGGCTAGTAGTGGAGATTTATGAAGCCTATCTTGCTAAACAGGTGAATACAGCAGCACAAAGGATTCTTCCATGAAACCATTGGCAATAATGGTTTTTCGTTTTCTCATACTGGCCTGAAGCAAGAATCATTTTTCATTTTTGGGGTACCGATGTTTTTTGTAAAGATGTAGTGTAAAACTTAACAACGTTGCAGTGGATTGATTGGAAACTTTTTACTGTTATGGGGAATGCCATTGTTATATCAAAGAGGATTTTGTGCTAGGATATGTGAATACCATTGGATATGCCTAGTGCCTCCATTTTATTATCTTAATCCCAAAACACTTATGTTCACAGCTAATCTCAATCTATCCCTTGCTTCTTTTTGTTTCCCCATTCTTTTTCCCATTTTGAGCTTTGAATCACTGAGAGCCTTTCAAGGTAATGGCTGCTGCCTGCTTGAAACATTAAACTGGGTTTTTTTTTTGCCAATTTGTGGTAAAAAGAAAAACATATTCCCATTTTATGGTATATTTTTGTAAAATTCCAATTTTATGGTAATTTGGAAAGATATTACCGGTTTATGGTGAAAAAATTCTGCATGGCCATTATCAAACATTTCCGCCACTCAAAGTGGCGGAATGTCATAAGTTTTTTTTTATTATTATTAATAAATTGAAATGATATATCTTTATGTTTTAAGTTATTAAATGTAACATATCATAATTTTGTATTTGAACTTATATATTAAGAATTTATTTTAAAATATAAATAATTATAATGATGGAATAATATTAATAAAAATAATTTAAATTTAAAATTTTATTATTATTATTTGCAGTATTATTATTATGAATTGAAAAAAAAAAGGGAAATGTTTTGAAATAAGTAAGACATTATTTTTTTAAAAAAAATTATTATTATTATTATTATTATAAGAGAGTAAAATGTTGTTAAGAAAATGAAAATAATTTTCAATAGTAAATACATAAGAAAAAGAAAAAAGATGGAAGTTTTTTTTTACTGCAGAGGCAATAATAGAGCTTCATCTTTTTTTTTTTCTTATGCTTTCTGCCACTCAAAGTGGTGGAAAGTTTTTTTTTTTTTTTTTGGCTTTTCCACCACTTTTTTTTTATTATTTATCACCTCTTAATAATAGAGCTTCATCTTTTTTTTTTATTTCTTATGCTTTCCACCACTTTCTTTTTTTTTTATTCCTGACTGGCAGATCAATGTTGCAGGAGACTTTTGTCTCCCAGCATTTCCGTCGGTTTGACTAGCGAAAATGCTTTTGACCACTTTTTTTTTTCACCCTATTTTGATAATATGTTTTTCTTTTGACCATAAAATGGTAAAAAGCTCCATTAAACTAGGAAAGTACTTGATCCTTGTTCTCTTAAAATCTACTTTCTTTCTTTCTCTCAAACTTTGAGTTGGACTCTACTATGTATCTGAGGTATTCATGACTTAATGTACAAAAATGATTACATCCAAAAAAAAAAAACTATTCTGCTACTAGGAAAAAGAAAAAGTGACAACCTCATGGCATAGGCTTCTCACAGATCAGTATCTTCCAACTTGAATGAGGACCTTCAGCTGTATCATGGAGACCATACCTCCAACCCATAGCATTTGCTATCTCTTGAAGTTCACCCATTACAGATACAATGTCACGTACATAAACTGTTCCACCAGGTCTCAGTATCCTATCCATCTCAAGCATTATAGTAGAGATATTGCATTTGTGCCTAGCACCCAAAAAAATACAGATTTAAATACTTATTCTTTAACGATAACAATATCAGAAAAACACAACGAAATGTTGCTTATTTACACCTTTTCTGCTCCACAGAGAACAACTTTGCTGCATGTAACAAGTCATATGTTCTGGGGTAAGTGTCGAACGGCTCGCACCTGAGGATCAAAAATTTGAGAATCTATCACTATTGCTCAAGAACTTGGCTGGTATTGGTAATAGAACGAATCAACCAACGAAAGTGGATGCAATCAAAGAAGCATTCTAAAGGGTATTGAAAGTTTGAATTTGCATTCCAAAATTTTCATGTGAGGATGGGGAAACAGATTTGACAAAGCACTGTAAAGAATAACTGAACTTTAAAGAAACAGGTAGTAGAGGGTGCACTGTCCATACCAGTCATGCATTACTCCTATAAGTCCACGGTCATATATAACAGGCAAGGTGTTGAATTCATTCACAGGAACGACGTTCATAACCCAGCAATCAACCTCAAGATCATGCAATGCTGCTGCAAATCTGCCACAGTCAAAATGACAAACAAATTACACAGAATTGTGACATGAATTGCTCCATCCTCTTTATAATGTAGCAATGAAAATGTAATGGCCTGTTTTACCCTCCAAATCCAGCCCTCATATCCAACACATTTCGAAAATTCTGCTCTTTCCAGTGGAAAGCTCTGATATAACCTTCTATGGTGTCGTTCCAATATTTTGACTCTGCCTTGAAGAGTTCCTTTCTGGATATTAAGGCATCCATTTTAATGCTCTGCAGTCTATCTGGCGAATGATGAAGGCGTGCAGGCCATGTAGTAACATTTGCTCCATAGCCATCCTCAGGCAATTGAGTTATGCATGCCCTCAAGCTCACATACCTGCAAAAGGCATAACAATTCTACTAAATTATAGGTCTAAACACTGCTTGCTTACATCGTCTTTCGAAGCTGCGATAATAGAGCATATATTTGGTGTTCGCTACCAATTAATCTGGTGCTAAAATCTTTGATTTTTAGCTCGTAATCTTCCATTACAATTCAAATTTCAAAGTGGCTAAAGTGAACATGAAGGTTCAGACCGCGGCATACCAAATATTGTCTGGATCATCATTAGAGTCGCATGGTGGAGGTTGTGTTCCAGCATCACGATTAAGATAGCAGCTATTGTTTAAAGGCTTCCGCCATATGGCTATATAGCCTTCCTTCTTTACAAATTCCCAGCAAATACGTCTGGTAAGATTCAGCATTTCTGCTTACAATATATATAGCAAAGAATCATTAAAAATCTATCAAACAGAATGCTAAGTCCTCAATATCCATGCTAATCTAGATTTTAAAATGAAGACAATAAGACTACAGAACAGAACGCACAAGAACCAACACAATTAGCTACCTCTCCATTGCTCTTGTAGATTGTCTTCATGTTTATATACAGGTTGTGCTGCCCATACAAAATATCCTCCTGCTCTTAACATTCTGTTTGCTTCAAGAAGCAAAATTCCATCTTCATCACAGTCAAAGCAAGAAACAGCCATAGATATCAGAAATCTTTTAATCATCACAGCAAACTGTGTAACTAGTGCGTGCATTTGCAGATATGTACAAATATCATTATCTAAACTCAAATGAATGAACACTAAAGAAATTACCACCACTAGTCCAATCAATTCTGCATCTTGAACAATGCATCAAGTCAAAAGCTTGGCTTGGATACAACAAACGACGCGAAGCAAAAACTGCAGCCATGGCAGGAACTCCACGCTCCAATGCAAATTGAATTTGATTCTCGTGGACATCTTTTGGTGCTATTGATAGAGTAGTCACATTCCGCTGAAGCAAAAAAGCACCAAAACTTGCTACACCACAACCAATGTCTAAGGCAACACGAATGTTTTCCCCAAATGCGATATCAGGAACCATCTTCACATAAATTAACAGAGAAATAAACATGATGCAGACAAAAAGAAAACTAGAAACTAGTCAGGATCATAGTAGTAACAAACCTGTGAAATCTGGTCCAAGTATTGATCTGCTCCGTGTATAAATTGTGTTCCACCACCAGGAAAATTGAACTTATCCCCTTTCAATGCAATCCAATTCTGTCCACCCTTATCTTCAACCAAACGTGTATGAGGCACATTGCTGAACCACACCTGTTACTAACAAAATCCACCATCATTAGCCCAAAAAGAACCATTGCTCAAAAACTCAAATGTTAAAACAAAGCAATCAAAAACAGAAGCTGATCGAAGTGATGATATAGCAAACTAAACACACTCACTGGGGACGAGTTATTGCACATACATTACCTCATCTCTACTGTTGGGCCAAGGAATCGGTCTCTGATACCCTTTAGGCATTGGAATCAAGCAATCCAAACCATTACCATGTTCAGGACAATGCCTCTCAAATTTTTGTACACTGCTACTCAAATTCAGCCTCGTAATCTCTTCCACATTATCCAAACAAGGCATGTAATCGGTCTTACTCTCTTCACAGACCTTAAACTTCTCATACTTAACAACTACAGCATTATCTTCTTCCTTCTTTTCCTCTATTGCAGTGCTTAAATTCTTGAACTCCTCCATAACACTCTCATCAAACTCCCCTACCTCAAAATCCACAGTCATTGCTCCGTTCTCGTCTAATATCCCCAGCCTTGGAGACACCTTCACCCACGGTGGCGGATGAAGGGTACGTGGCTTCGGGGATGTAGAGGACGACGGCGAAGCGCGTGGTGCAATGGAGGATGATACGGCGGTGGTAGTGGTGGTGGAGGAGGAGACAGCAGAAATGAGAGAAGGAATGGAGGGGAGGTGGTAAAAAAGAGTGATAATGGAGATGGAAAGAAGGGTAATAGCTGCCATTTTGACAAAGCTTGGAGCTTTGAATATCTCCACCGTGACGGTGGTGGCAACAGCGGTGGGTTTCATGGCGGCAGTGGTAGTGGCACGGTGGTGAAAGGTGATTTTTTTTTTTTTTTTAATGTCGATGGAAAGTGACAGATTGGTGAAAATGAGATGAACGTGGATTTTAGGAAGGAAGTGGGTCCGGTTTTTGGATCTGTACGAGGATTTTAAGGTGGTGAGTGGGTCCCTTTTTGAGATCTGTACGATGGAGTCAGAGGGCTCTGAAATCAATGCGAACACAAATCTGTAATAATAATCTGCATCATATTCTCATAACAACAACACCAACCAAAAAATTCAAAAAACAGCTTCTTAAGATAGTGATTTTGTGGCATATAATGTACATAAATTTGCTTGGTAAAAAGAAAACAATTGATCACCAAAAAAAAAAAATTTGCACTTACATTAAAATCAAAATGGTGGAACTTTGTTGATTTAAATGACAAAAGAATTAAATTTTTTTTAGAGTCTGAATTAAAAAACGAAATTCATATGATTGCCGAGGGGATTTAATTTGCTGAAGAAAAGGTACTTGTGATTGAGGTTTTTTTTTAAAAAATGTAATTATGCTATATGATAAAACCAGAGAGAGAGAGAGAGAGAGCTTGTGATCAAGAATCATCATAGCAGCTAAGAAATAATCTTTTAGTAGTTATAATTCATCCCTAAAAGAATCCTAATTTAACAAATAATATCAAGAGGGATACAGATGATGAGAACACACACATATATATATATCTACTTGTTCTTTTCTTATGTATCCATGTATTGGTTTTCTTGTTAGTTTAGTTTTTCAGATGAATCCATTTGTTTATTTTTCACTTTAATTTATTATAGAATCTTAATAACAAATGTTGGAAAAATAAATATCATGAACTATGGCCGTTTTTTCATTATGCTTAAAGCTTATGAAACCTTGAAACTTTCAAGTTAGGTATGTATGTGTCCAAAGTTAGGT
>CATIWO010328304.1:0-15214 GCA_949673435.1 Macaranga tanarius | reverse complement strand
ATAACCGTTAAAGAGATACTTTACCAGTGGCCCAATTAATTTTAGTTGAGCCCAGCCCAGTAAACCCCAAAAAAATTTATAAAAATCCCTAGGCGGGCTCATTTCCCGCCTTTTATCAAAAAGCTTCACAGACACACTTCTCTCATTTCTTCTTATTCTTTCGTTTTCATTTCGGTGCTTCCTCTCTTTATCGCTTCCATTAATGGCTTCTTCAACAGAATCAGACCTAATTTCACTCCTCGAATCTTCAACTTCACCTCCAATTTTATCTCTATTCAAAAATCACCTAATCCCTTTCACCGATCTCACAAAAAAACCACAATCCCAAACTCAATTACAAACCCTAACTCGATCTCTAGCCAAACAGTTTCTCCCCTTCCTTAATCGCTCGCTTTCGCTCATACCGAAGCGCCTCTCAGATCTCTATAAATCTAAGGAGGCCTCCTCGGAGCGTTTTGTTCTCGAATTGTTTGATGCTTTTAAGTTGTGTTTGGATTGTTTGGAGTTAGTCGCTTCGCAGCTCTCGTGTAAGCCGTATACTGTGAGTGTACAGAGAGCGAGGTTGGTTTATTGTTTGGAGCAATGGGGATTTTATAAGGAAGCTGAAAATGAGGGGTTTAGGGTTTTGGAGAAAATTAGGGGTTTGGATTTTGGGGAAAAGAAGAAGAAGATGAAGAAGACGGAGAAGGAGAATGAGAAAGAGAAGTTTCTGCCGGTTGTGGTGGAGAATGTGGATTTAGAGTTTGCCAAGTTGGTTGTTGACGTGGTTGTGGCAATTGTGAAGTGCGTGGGTTTAGGGCAGAGTAAAGTTGGTGAGGATTATAGAAGGGTCATTGAGTTGGTTGGGGAGGTTATGCCTTGGTTCAGGTGTGTGGAGTTCTATCTCAGAACAAAAAAAAAAGGAACTAAATTTCTGCATTCTTTAATTTTTTTGGATACTGGAACTAATAAGATAAATAAAAGAAAAACCAAAGTAATTTCAGTTGAGTTCATTAATGGGAATTGTGGGAACAAGAAAGCAGTGGAAGTCTAGATGGTTGTAGATTTTCATAATTCTGATATTAGAAGGATGGGAAATAATAATTAATGAAATAAACATATTTGATTTTTTTTGATTTGGGTATTTGTTTTTTTAAGAAAAATTAAATGCAGGAACGCCTCAGCTTTACAAATGTGTGGGAATGATATGATTGGTAAAGTTTAATGAATGTATTATAGAAAGCCAAGTTATATTACAAATGTTAACCAAATAGTATGAGGCATTGCTTTAAAGAAAAAGAAATTGTTGGAAGAACAAAAACTTTTTCTTTTGCTTAGTTTTGAAGCTTATTATACTTTTCCCTTTGCTGAACAGAGTTATAGTACTTCCACTAGCATCTGGTAATATTTGTTAATAGTTCTATTCTGAAACAAATTTTGCTTTTATGTTTAGTTTATGTGTTATTATGCTTGGTCAGTTAGCATCAAAACCATTGTATAGATTGGGTTAAGTTAGATCTCACTGGATGCTTCTTAAATTAGATGGGTGATTTTATTATTTCTGTAGGAGTACGATAGATGGTAGTTTGGATTTCTGTTAGTAAGATTATTAGTGACATATACCTGCAAATGAATATTTCAGTGTGTTAGATGCCAATACATATGAGAAGCTGCATAGAGTCCTTGTGACATACTTAGGCAAATGCACTCTATTTTTGGTTGGGGAGCTAATTAATTTTGATGGAGACACTGTGCATACGTTCTGTGTGATATCAATGAATGAGTACAGAAGGTCATCCTTGAATGATCAAATTTACAAGGTATTTTCTAGTGTTTTTTTTTTTTCCAATTAAATGGAAGTGAATCGTTCTTTATTTCTTTAAATGGTACTTTGTTTGCAGTTTGCCCGGCGGATCTGTTCCTCTCTGCTCTTGCATCAGGATGGCAGACCTCCATTCGTTATTGACATTTTGAAAAGTATTTTGGACTCCCTGGCCAGTATGTGGAAGGTAAATTAGCAGATTTTTATTACTGAATTAACTGTTGACTTCTGCTTCCTATATGATTGTGAAAATGTTAGCTGTATGATGATTCCCTGTTACAATGCTTTCCACGGAATGTGTTTCTTTTTTAACTACACATTGTAAGAGAAAGTACATGAAAATCAAAAGATGAAAAATGGTAATTTACTGTGTAGGTCCTATTCTAGCAGTACACTGGATTTTTTACTTTGTGCTTTCTACAAAGCAGAACCTGGAATGCTGTGAGTTGGAGATGGAAATTTTAAAAATTTCAGGGGAAAACATCAGTTAGTTATTTTAGGCTGAGAGAATAGAAAAAGCAACTACGGTTTCAATAATTTTATACTGAGGATGCTTTGCATCCCTTCCTCCTTTAATGGTAGGGGCTGCCACTTCTTTTTTCCTGTTTATTATATGGATAAGTAGATAGAGTTAAGAAGTGGAGCTAATGGATGAAATATGTACCCTTGAGTAAGATTATTTTATTTGAAATATGTACCCTGTTATCACTTGAACAAGGGCCCCATATTTACTTATGAGAAGAGATATAGCAGGAAAAGCAGCAAGTTCCCACTTCAGTTTTTGTTTATTCTGTATCTAGTTACTTTTGTTTCATAACAACTTAGATGATTGTTACACTATATTTGTCCTCCTAAGACCAAAATCAAGGTTCTGACCTAATTGCCATTTTTGAGAATTTTCTGCAGTTGAAATGTATGTCACAAAGAACTTATCGCTTTGGACCTTTTGTGCAATGCTTTTGTGGGTATAATTGACAGGCATTTTTCTCTTTAGAAATAGATGTTTAGGCAATGCCTTTTATGAATCAGCTCAGAGGCAAATCATAACTGCTCTGTAGCACTGACAAAACTTTTTTGGCAGGTTGAAGACAAAAATTGGGCTATAGAATTTGTTGAACTTGTCTCTTACTGTGCTCATAAATGTCGAATGGCAAGTTCAAATTTTTGTAGTACTGTTGAAGCACATCTAAACAACATAGCTCATGTTTTCTGTCAGGTATCATGTTTAGCTCATTTGCTTATGTTTTTGCCCTCTTCATTTGCTATGCAACTGTATAGTTATCTGGATGAAGATGCCTCTGGGTATGTCCTTATCTTACTTTTAATTTATTTTCTTTTGCAGACTATGGAACCAATAAATGTGATTCTGAGGCTTTATGCCATTGGATTGACCTTTATTGATTGTGTTGCTAAGTCCAGAATTGATGATGCTACATCCTCCAAAAGCCCAAAGGATGAGTCTGCATTTAATAGTTTGCTTAGACATGGTACTAGACTTTCAAATTTATCACCGCTGCTTGGTTCACTTCAAGGTTGCTTCTATGTTGGACAAACGGAGAACTGCATGTCATGTGGGGTTGAATACAATAATTCTGATAGTATATCATATTCACAATCAAATTTCAATCATGGAAAATTGTTGACTTGCAAGCAGAAGGATTTTAAGGTTTATCTACTGAGCTACTTAAATGCATTGAAGTTCTTGTGTCAGCCCCTTGCTGACCTAGTGAATTCAGAGAAAAAACAAATTCTTACCAAAAATGATGTTTCGATTTCGACTCCACTCTTTAGCATCCAAGAAGCATTTGATCGGTTTTTTGATGTTTTGCTCTATTTTTACAGGTAAACTGACTATAACATTTGATGCCTTTTTCGTTTTCTTGTCGTTTGTGTAACTTTGGCTGCTTATGTAGCAATTGTATCCTAATATTATGAATTTTTTTTAGAAGGTTTTTTTAATTCTATTTAATGGCATAAAAAGAAAGGTATTATTTATTGTCTTTAAATTAGTGTTAGTTTTTATTTCTTAGTTGGATACTGTTTCTTGTGCATGTTCATTCAATTGTGTCATTGAGCCATGCACTTGGTAATTATTAGAGTTGCGTGAACATAAGTATTAAGTAAGAGTTAGAACTACATGCACTGCTCAAATCTATTTGGTTGTGGATATATCTTTTTGTTTTTTTTCCAAAAAAGTGATTTTTTTTTATGTTATCTTTTGCTCATGTTATACTTTAACATGTCAAACCTAGAAAGTTAATTTCTCATGTATAGCATGCAAGCTATGAGCTTAGTTTGCTACCAGCCTATCTATGCTTGATGCTGCAATTTCGATGCAAATCACTAGTCACCAATGCCACTGAGCATTTCCTCACATTTTGCTGTGTAAGTTTACAGTACAACCTCTGAAAGAATGGGAGAAGCATTTGAAGAAAACAACACTATACTCAGCGTTTCTGTTGCTTTCTTTACTCTCTCCATCCAGACCAAGATAAAATTGCAGGTTGCTGCTATTGTTCTCTAATATTGAAGATTCCAAAGTCTAGTTGTTCGAAGGATGCTGTTTGCTTCAAATTTTATATATACCTGATTGGTTTGCCCTTCTTATTTCAGAAGAGTGTGCATATAATGAAGCACTTCATTGCCAGCGAATGGATCCAACCCCAGGGGCTGAAATATTTATTTTCAACTCTTTACAATCTCGGTGTACATTTATACAGAAATAAGCAACTAAATGAGGTGCTTATTAAAAGAAAGAAAGTGAGAAATGTGTGGTTTATAACTTGGAAATCAAGTGATGTTAAAGTCATTCCTTCCTGTTTCATGAATTTTTTTTCTAGCTTATAATTTTATTTGTTAAGAAAAACATTTAAGATGGAAAATGTCATCGTATTAGCTTTCAAATGTTGCCACCATGCATAGGTGCCATAAAAGGTGGACTTATTGTGCCTCTTCTGTTGCATTTTGTAAGATTTGCTTTCATTGCGTACTTTGCTGCTGCTCATACTGATGAAAATAGGGGATCAAATACTGAATTTTCATTGATTTAATTTGAAAGTGCAGATAAAATTCTCTGGCTATCTTTTTTTTCCACTCATTGGAATGGGAATTATGCCTCAAAGAGTTGTTTCAAGTATTTGAAAATAGTTTAATAGATTTGCAGTTTAGATGACACTTATGTGGGTGATTGTAGTAAAGATGTTATCCAAAGGCACACTTCTAACATAGGATTATTTAAAGGGTTAGATGATGAAAATTTGGATTGATGCAGGGAAATGGATCTTGTTTCAGTTCTACATGCATTTTAATTTCTATTCCTTCGACTTCACCTTGAAAAGATGTATTATTTATTATTTATTGATTTTGTATTCAATGCCTTGGTTTTGTTTATTTATCTTTTTCAGGCTTCAAAGGCATTAAAATTATCTTGCAGAGCGTCCTGGGCTTGCATTGTTCTTCTTCATCAACTGCATATGAACAAGTCCAATGGGTTAAGTAGTGATCTTTCTGAAGATGGTTTTCTAGACTTCGTAACAGAGGCATCTACACGACATGCTTTTCTTTTGGATGTTGTCTATCAATGTGGAAATCTTAAAATAAAGAAGATAATTGTAAATGGTCTTGAAAATTGGTCTCTTGCTGAAGAATCATTTAAAAGGCTGCCGGGTCCTATGCCTTTGGTGAAGCAATGGGTGAAGGTAGCACTTGAATACCTTCAAATGTCTCCAACATATTTTCCTTGTTTTGGTAGTTTGCTTATGATTCAATTTTCAGATAGAATGCAAACGTATTAGGAATTTGGATGTGGATGATAAAGCTTCAAGCTTATATCATTTGTTGTCGTCTTCAGATAAATTGTCAAAGAGATCAGTTGGCAAAATTTTACAGCAGGTTTGATCCTTTGTAATGCATTGTTCTTTATGGTGTTGTTGTTTTGGTCTTTGTTTTCTTTAAAGAATGCACTGTTCCTCTATGCTTCTGAATTTGACTTTTGTTTCCCTTTTCTTCTTCCAATGTTCTTTTTAAAATTTATATAGGAGCTTCTTGCATATGAAGAAATGGAGAGTATGTACCCAGAATTGTGCCACAGAATGCAACTTGAAGTAATTGACATTCTCTTGCAAGATGTGCATGCCATGCAAGATAGTTTAGATAAATCAAGACTTTTACTAAGAAAAGCGCGGGTTTTGAGGGCCTCTGGCTTTGAAGATTTGGGGGACTGTATAAAGTCTTTGACAGATTCAATATCTCTAATTGTATGTCACTCCTGCTGCATGTTTCTTTTTGCTTATCGTTGAACATTTGGTAGAAATGCTTTGCTCCATACAGAGTTGGTTATGTGACTTACTTGAGATAGCCACTGAAACAGAATGGTGCAAATTGCAGTGGCGGAATTCAAACGTGTCATCAATTAGCTGTGGTGCATTGTTTACGTGCTTTGTGCATCCAGGAAGCTGAGCCAAGTTCAAAGGTGTTGATTATAGAAGGCTTGTCTATAGATTATTATTTAATGCTTAAGGGTCTATATGCATAGTTAGTATGTTATGTGAGGATGAATACAAAGCTTTCTATTGTTCCTAAACATTCTTTTATTTCTTTCTGCAAGCAGCAAGTCCTTCAAGATATTAAAGCTGCCACAAAAATATGGTCAAGCATTCCAATTTCAGATGATGTCAGTATATTATCTAAGGGTGAACTGACATTGCTGTATAATATAGTTGATTTATTAGCAATAAAGGTACATTTATGATCTCATTATTTGATCATGGTTATCAGCACTGACATCTTTTCAGGTTAATCTCCTTTTTTTTTTTTTTAAATCTATTCAGGGTTCAATGGAATTTCACCAAGATGTATATAAGCTGATGACTAGAATTTATAAACAAAAAAATGTATCATTGGATAAGTTCTTGTCTGTCTTGTGGGAGAGTAGAAGGCTTAGTCATGCTCTCTGTGTTTCACTTGTACATGATGAGTTGCTGACAAATTTATCAAAGGATTATGGAGAACAATTAAAGTCTACTGATTTTTGGATGCATTGTCTAAAGGGTTCTCCACCTTCACTAATTGGATTTCAGCAACACTTTACAAGTGTATCATGCATCTCCTGTAATCGTGAGACTCCATCTCAGTCAGATATCACAGTTGATGATATTAAACAGGCTGCTTTTGAACTCATTTCAGTGGTAACATCTTTGAGCACTTCCATGAGCCTACCATGGTTCTTTCATTTGTCATTATTTTTTTTAACCTCACGTTTGATTTTAAATCATTGGTTCTTTTTTTTTGTTGCTCGTTTTGTAGGTTCCTGTGACCAGTTATTCTGTTTTCTTGGCTGGATGCCTTTACTACGATTTGTGTGAAAGACTCATTGCAAGTGGACATTTATTTGAGGTACCATGCTCATATTTACTCTCGAATTTGCTAGAATTTGAAATTTTTTGAAGGAAAAAAAGAGACTGATGTTTTGATCTATATGATTACAATATTTAATATTTGGGCAATTTGCGCTACCTTCATTGTTCCTGTACAGATTGATGATTAACCATTGGCTGTCAGCTTAGTGTATTTTCATTTAATATGAGTTTACGGAGATGTCTTGGATGTTTGTTTTAGGGAGAATGTGAAGAAGAAATTGCTGAAACATAACTTTATTGAATAGATTTTGAAGTAAAGGAGTTCCAATACAATTCAACTTAATTTGAAACACCTGCTATACATATAGCACTACAACTTATAAACATTGCGCTAAATTAGGGCCACTATTAAGACACTAACATGTGCTTCACTAAAAATTCTTAACAAATTGGTAAGCACTAGTTCATACTCTAAAATTCTGGAAACATAAAAATGGTGACCATGTTGGTCCATTGTTGAAATTATATTACAATAGTGATGTATGCATTTTTATCTTCCTTTTCTTACTGCTATTTGACGTATGAATAAGTGTCTTGTATAACACATGGAAAATTCTTTTGAAATCATCTTAATCTATATTTGTGTCTTCCTGTTGGTTATGGGTCTTCAGATTTCAATTTAGTATTTCCCTTCTTTACAGGCTCTTTTTTATGCAAAAGAAGCGCATCAATTGCATACTAAACTCTTCCAAGAAAAATTTACATACTCTATTGAGCAGCAAACTGAAAAGCATACTGAAGTTGGTGATCATACTCAAAAGCTTACTAATAATCTTCGCAATCTACAAGTGAAGAAATCAATTGCTTGTAAATTGTGGCACTCTGATAGCAAGCTGTCAGATGAGGAAGTTTGTTATCTTAGTCCATGGAAAGTACTTCAAAGTTATCTTCAAAGCACTCTGCAGGTTGTGTAATCTTTGAATTGTAAGCTTCTGATCTTGAAATTTCATTCATATCTTCTCAATTCTATGAAACCTATGAAATTTCTTTTGTTTTTCTCATGCAAATGCAGGTTGGAATTATTCATGAAATGATTGGAAATGGAGATGAGGCTGAAATGTTTCTGTTGTGGGGAAAAGGCATCTCCTGCCAACAAAGCTTGTCATTATTTGTAGTTGCCTTCTCTTCTGTTTTAGGTATAAAATCAACTTAGGTGCTGTTTTCTGGTGTCAATGACAGTAATCTTTTTATGCCTGCTTAAAAGTTTTATGATAATTAGCCCACTCCTATTGATATGCAGGAAAACTGTATCGAACGAAAAGGTCTTGGCATTTATCAGAAAAGGAACTTCAAAGTGCTAAACAGACTTTGGAAAGTTGCAGCTCTTATTTTTCTTGCTTAAAATGCAGATTGATACTTGAAGTCACTGTTGATCAGCAACTTGCTGATTTATCCCGAAATTGTTATTTTTATGCGAATGGGAATGTTTCAATGGAGACGTTACCTCATGCTGAAAGTTTGTATAAATCATGTCTTGAAAAATTGAATCTTTCTGAGTGGAAGAACTCTGTTAGTTGTCCTGAAGAAGTTGAAGATGCAACAAAAAACAAATTTGCTAGTTCTGACACAACTCAGCAAGATGTTATGGATTTAGTTTCCACAATGTCAGGACCAAATGCAAAGGTAAAAGGCAGAAAGAGTAGACAGACTAAGCCTCATGTGAGATCTTCATTGAAAGAGCAATCATCTATAACTGAGAGTAATACTAGACTAACTCGTTCTAGATATCGCTCTTCTCAAATCCAAAATGTGAACAGTTCAGAAGAGGTGCAACATGACCTTTCCAAACATTCGGATGGCAACAGTGCATGTGATTCATCCAATGGTAACAGCCGAAGGAAGTTATTGTCAGAAATGAAAAGCAGCAATGTTGATTTTGGATGTGAAGTTTCTTGCATTTGCAACAAAATGAAGTGCTGGTTTTGTCTTTCTGTGGAAGTTAAAAAGTCTAGACTATTGATCAATTTCATAAATATGAAATGGGAGCTCGTTCGAAGGAGGCTCTCTCTCAGAATACTAAGTGGCAGAGGTATCGCTGCCATTGCATACTATGCTTTGTTTTTCATGATATGTTTTATCCTATTCTTGCACATCTTTTGTTTGGCTAAGTTGGCTCACAAGCAGTAATTCATGCGTTAGTACACTTAATTGGTTTCTAAATTATCCTATTTTCACTCGTTGGTCAGGTCCTTATGAGCTGTGTATTCTGTTCTAAACAGTACAAATATTTAGACGTAGCAGAAACTAAAAATTAATATTCAATATGGCCCATAAGGGGCATGAAGATTTTAATATATTAAATCAGAATAAAAATTAGGCAGTGCTTTGTGTATATATTTGCACCTTGTTCTCTTCCATTCTTTTTCCTTTCAGTAATATATTAATCTCGTTTTCAGGAAAATGCCTCGAAGTTCATGGTGAAATCCATGAAGCACATGAAATTATTTTGCAAAGTATCTCTGTTTTAGTCAGCCGAAACCCATTTGCTCAATCATACTCTTTCGCTTCACATGCTTTTTTGCTTGACTTGGTTGGGAGGGAGTTCCCTGGGGATGTATTTGCTGTTGAACGTGGAGCTTTACTTTACAACATATGTTGGTTTTCTTTGAAGAGTTTCCATTCAAAAGAAAACAGGTAATATGCATTAATACATGCATGCCTTTGTGTCTGATTGTGATTGTCTGTTTGTTTGTCAATGACTGCAAAGCTTGCCTTGACTATACATGTCAAGGTCTCCTCATCTTTTGCATTTAGGCTCACATTGTACGCTAATTTTTCTACAAATGTGCAATGGTATTTATGGAAATAGTTATTTTGTATAACTGACTTTTCCTTTTTCATCATTTGTTCAGCAACAGGACCATCTGCTGTGGTTTATCCCATGTTCAATTACAAAAAGTAGCATCTTGGTTGATGCTAGCCTTTGTACTATGCCGTGAAGTTCCTAAACTTTTTCAGAAGGTTAAACTTTTGCTGCTTTCCCTTGGCATAACTGACTCACTATTCCTTATTTTCATTATTTTGGTAGTGGTCTTGTACAAATCTTGATTTTTATGCTGATGGCAACTTTTCTTGGTTTCTTCATCTTTCCTTCCATTCCTCAATTTTTTTGACCTTTACTTCTTCGTAATGCCTTGCTGTTGACGTTAATGTGATTTGCATTTATGCATAGGCTAATAGTTCCCTTTTTTT
The DNA here is from genome assembly GCA_949673435.1 of Macaranga tanarius. Taxonomy (NCBI): domain Eukaryota; kingdom Viridiplantae; phylum Streptophyta; class Magnoliopsida; order Malpighiales; family Euphorbiaceae; genus Macaranga; species Macaranga tanarius. Next base: position 4,804 of record CATIWO010328304.1, on the reverse strand, counting down.
TTTTTTCATTTCACTCCACAGCTTGACTCCTGATACTTGTTACGGATGGATTGGTTGGTTTGACTAGAGAATAGAATTAAACTGAATGAATCAAAAACAGTTTAAGAGTTCTCTATGTGCAACTCTAATAAAGTTGGTAAAAAAATGCATCATCTTTAATTAAAATCTTTTTCATTGGACTTGTTGGGCTAGGCGTGTGGTTCATATCAACAAAGTCTAATAAAGCCTGGATTTGAAAATTAAGTCAATTTGGGGGGGGTTGGGGTTGTAAGATCTACTGAGATCTTTATGCATTATTGCTACTTAAATTTCAATTATACTATTTCTACTTAGATCTTTATGCATTATTGCTACTTGAATTTCAATTTTACTATTTCTCAGCTTCCCCTTAGACATATATGGTGTATGAACACATTTTCACAAGTGAGGGTAAAGTTACAATCCTTGAGACTTCAAAATTTCTGTTGTTTTTTGCATAAATAAAATTAAGGTTCAAAAGTTCTGTTATAATTTGAAAATTAGGAAAGATGAAATTTTAAAGCCTTGCAGTTTTTAGAAAATTCTGTTAATTTTTATCCTAATCCTAAACTCTTTGTTAAAGTTTAACTTGTTAAATATTTTATGCAATTTCAAAAATAACAAAAATGAAAAAATTTTAATTATGAAATTGTGGATTTAGTTCCTTAAACAATAAAGAATAACGAACTTAAAATTCTTGAGGCATGAAAAGCTAATGATGTATGATAATCAAGGCCTATAATTCTTAAGTGTTCAAAATCTCAACCCAAAAAATATATATATCCTTGCTGTGTATAAATTTGATCTTATTTCACTCTAAGGATAAGTAAATTGGAGTAAATATTGAGTTGAAAATGGAGGTGGGAAAAGCCTTTACAGTTTACGCTTCTTGTTGGAAGTGTTGTTTGAATTGGTGCAAGAAGAACAAACTTGTGATGTATGAATCATATGTGATTTTGCATCATTTAGGCTTTAAAATTTTTCTTTTTCCATTGCTTATAGCTTTGAATTGCTTGATTTCCATCTATGTTGTTTGGAAATGATTGATACATTTGCTCTTAATCGTCGAATTAACAGGTTTCCAGATTGCTTTCTTGTATTTTTATTATTTCTTCATCAAGCAAGCATTTTTCTTTGCAATCTTATTGTAAAGTGCTCTCTGAAGGCCACTGGGCATCATATTTCCATCAAGCTTCACTTGGTACTCATCTTACTTACCAATTCTTTGCAAGTATCACCCAGAAACATAAAGCTGAATGCTTTGTAGATGATCAGGTACATTTTTTTGCATAGTTGGTTCTTTTATATCGATGGAATTACTCTACATCATGAAAAAGAGCTTCTTGATTTATCTTTTTGAGTGACTGATAAATTGACATCTTGGCGGGAACTTCGCATGCATTTATGACACTATGCAAATCCATTTATCCATCACTTCTTCCATCCCGTGTAGTTTCTAAGGAGATCTAATAAGAGCTGGGATAGCTCATTCGTTTAAAATAATTAATTAATGTAATGCTTTGTTTTGAATTTTAAATCACATAAACCTTCTATTTTTTGAAAAAAATTGCACTGTTGCAAGGATAGGAGAAGTTGAAATTGTTGCTATGTTTTGGAGAGGGTGAAAAGAACCCTTTTTCCATATACGTGAGAGGAGGAAAGGGGAAAATCACATGGATTTACTGGCAATGAGAAAGTAAGTCCTTAATGAAAATTGCTGCCTGCAGCCAGAAAATAAAGGACTAAAAAATGGGGGTGGGAGGAGAAGCAGGGCTTGTGTCAAGTTGAGGGAAATGTGTCCATGCACATGCAGTCTGCTTGTTAAAGATTTTAGTTTTTTCTTATGATTTTTCTCACTAACTTGGTTGAAGAGCTGTCGCTTGGACTTTGCTTTCCTGAACCTTCTGCTTGTGCTTGTTTGTTTATTTTATTTGTTCTCAATATGTATCAAAAATATTGGACACTATTTTTAAATAGTAGTATGCTCTGATACAGCATACTGGGCACTTTCCTTATTTTTCTGTGTTTTATTTACTCAATGATTTCAAGGCGCGATGTGCTGATTCATACCAGTGATTAGTTTATTTTGTATAAATGATTATATCTTTATAAGTCAAAATAAGATATGAATGGCAGGCATTGTCATAGTTTAATTTAATGATTCTGCCTTCAGGGATCGCAGGTAACCAGCTCAACATGCAAATGGACAGATACATGCAACTTGCCAAGGTTTCAGCTGTCACATCTGCATATTGAGGCTCTCCATGGTTCAAAATGCATTCTGATTTTTCTTATTTTATCCTGTGCTGCAGTCTTGCACCCAAATGTCTTCAAGATCTGGAACATTTTGTGACAGATTTTTTCTCAAGCCTTCCTTGCACCACAGTTGTTTGCATAAGTTTGATAGGAGATCCTTGTGTAACTTTATTACGAGAACTACTGATGTATCCTACAAGTGTGTGTGCATGGATGCTGTTGTCCCGGTTGAATTTTAAGAGCCAACCCATTGTGATGCTTCTGCCAGTGGAGTTAATTTCCGAAGGTACTTAGCATAAGACAAAGAATTACAATATATCACAGACCCACTTAGTTCTTGCACGCATAATACTCAATAACTTGCACAAATTTGTCAGACAATTTAGATGATGCACCAAATCCTGGTCCTGAAGGATTTTGGGAGAGCAATGGCTTGGATAAACATTGGCACTGTCCCTGGGGTTTTACTGTCATTGATGAAGTCGCTCCTGCATTTAAAATTATATTGGAAGGGAATTACTTATCTTCGTCAATCTTTCCCCTGGAGGACACCAAAGAAAATAGAACTTTATGGTGGATGAGGAGAAAGAAGCTGGATTTTCAACTTGGTGAATTGCTGAGGTATTTGTCTTCGACTCGATGCAATCCAGTCACCCTAAATCTGAAACTAGTGTACTAAATTCTTTAAATCGTATTTCTATGTTTTTGTTCGTTTACAACACATGTGCACTTGTTATGGGGATGTTGGATGGAGGACTAACTCTTAACCCTGTCATCTGCCTTCACTTATAAAATCTGCATGTTCTGGTCTTTTTAATCAAGTTCCAGGGGAAGTCCAAAATAGTATCTATTCTTGACCTTCAATTGAAGGCTATTGAAGGAGTATGCTAAATGTTGGGACCATGATGCATTCATGCTTCTTATGCTATTGCTAAGCTTTGGCTATCCAATTTTCAGAACTGATTTCCTTGGTACTTACAAGATGTTTTTACCTTGACAATCCAGGAAACTAGAAGATCTGTGGTTGGGTCCCTGGAAATTTGTGCTTCTTGGAGAATTGTCCAACAGCAAGCACCTAGATACTGTACAGAAGAAGCTGATGCGAATTCTGAAATCCAAATGCAAAGTTGATGCAAATGAAAGTTTTCTCAGGGTTATTCTTGGAGGAGGAAAACATGTGTTAGATGGAGAAGCATGTATTCCTGATTTATTTCTGAAAAAGGGTTGCTGCATTGGGAAAGCTTTACATTCTGATGATGAAATGTGCGAGAAATTTTCTGAAGGATTTGGAGATCAGAAACTGTCCGACTTGGCTGTCCAACTGCTACATGATGCTGTGAATGAACTTGAAGAGGATCCTGTAACTAGAGAACCTCTAATTTTGGTGCTGGACTTTGAGGTGCAGGTGGGCCTTTTTTGGTTTTTGTTTTCTTAACTTCATTTAACTACCTGTGTTCAATACTTTTCCTTCATGATTTGGTATTATCTTGTTCAATCTTAAAAATTATCCATTGATAGAGGTTGGTTTGGTTTATCTCTTGGTTAGTTTAGCTTAAAGGAAAACCCTAAGTCTGGTTGTTGAGCTCTAGAATAGGTCAATGAAGGTTTCTTTATAATATATTCTATCAACTGATGCCAAATCTAAAATATTCTCATCGGTAAGACTGGAATCTGATAGACCCTAAAGCTAAGACTGCCACATCATATTTGTTGTGCTAGAATGGGAATAAGATCGAATACTGGAATCAGGTGAAAAGTGATGCAGGTAAGTTCTTATCACTGTAAAATAAATTAATTGTACGAGATGGTATTTGTATTGGCATTCAAATTGATTTCTTACACCAACTTACACTTGCATTGTATTGAATCTATCATATCTTATGTATCAACTAAGATCAAGCAAGAGGATCTCAGAACCAATCCAACTGAACGTTTGGAATTGCTCTTCAACCTAATGTTGACCTCAACTGTATGTAATACTGGGAGCTTCTGACGTGATAAATGACATCTTGAACTGCTTATTTATATTTTCATTATCTTTGGTCTTTTGCATATTGAGAATTCGTTTGATTGTTTCAAGATGTTGCCTTTCCTTTAGTGGGCATTGTGATCTAAACAATATTTTCAAATGCTGACACGTGACATCTTTTGGACTGGATAAGATTTGCCTTTTTTCCCTTCTATTACATATGTTGGTGTTGCTTTTAAGCTGTCTAGACTGATGACTCTGCAGATGCTTCCATGGGAGAATTTACCTGTGCTCAGAAACCAAGAAGTCTATAGGATGCCTTCTGTTAGTAGCATCTGTTTAACACTTAATAGAAGCTTCAACCAGCAAGAGCAAGTCGGGAGGATATTTGCTGCCTTCCCGTTTATAGATCCCTTGGATGCATTTTACTTGTTGAATCCCAGTGGTGATCTAAGCAGCACACAGCTTGAGTTTGAGAACTGGTTTAGGGATCAAAATTTGGAGGTAATTTATGTTCCACTGTCATGGTTAAGAGAAAGAAAAATAGTGGTTTCATAATGT